>QEOT01005580.1:19339-32164 GCA_003123785.1 Pterocarya stenoptera | reverse complement strand
AAAGTGATTACAAAGAAAAAAAGAGAGAGAAAAGAAATACTCCCCCGCCAACTGCTAACATGCGCCACTGACCGTGTCAGTCTCACTGGTAAAGTGGGTCACTGACACAAGCGCAGTTTAGTAAAACCCACTATGGCCGCTATCTTTGCTAAAATGCACTCGAGGATTGAAGCGCGTATTAGCTAAAAAAAACACGAGACACGGGCTCTGTTCGGACGGGTTCGTGTCTGTTAATACCACAGCAAGGCTAGGCGACACGTCTGGGTATACTAAAGTCTATTGCTACATGAGCCACAGATGCGGCGCACAGTAGCAGTAACCCAACGAATCAACTAATATTTTCTCATCCCAATCTCGGTTGACCGATGGCAGCGCATGTTAGCACAAATCACGAGAGTAAAAAAAATTAAATTAAATTACCTTACGGTAGGTGGTGCCGTCGGGTTCGACGGTCCAACCGGCCTCGTTGCAGAGGGCCTTGAGAACCTCGTTGTTATCGCAGTGTTTAGGGAGCTTGTAGCTGCCATACATTCTCAGCCCGGCGAAGATCTTCGCCGCTATAGCCCTCCGCCGCCTCTCCCTCCTCTTGTTGTTCTCCCTCTCCTTCCACGTCGGCTGCCGACTCCCCGACGTCATCCCTCCCTCTCTCTGCTTTAACAATGAACGTGAAAACCAAAGAGCTATTAAGCTCGGAAGCAATTATCAGTGTAACTGCTTCCCGAACAGATCAAGGAAGTCCGCTTGAAGAAGCAGAACGTGTAACCGCTTTTCGTTTCTGGCTTGAAAAAGCAGAACGAACTTTGACCTTTCACCTCTCAGCTCGAAATTCCCATCGCGACCACCCCGTTTGGGATGAAATGAGTACTAACCTGACCTAACAAACAGAGAATTGATCGAGGTGAACCGATTTTAAGCTCCAAGCTGATGAATCAGCAGTGGAGAAATGAAGAATCTGGGGGGAAAGGCAACGATTTGGAATGAATTTTCAGCTGGGAGCTAGCTCTGAGAGCAAGAATCGAAGACGGAGACTAGTTGTTTCATTTCTTTCGGTTTTAGGCTTTGGTTCATTGATCCGATCGGATCTAAGTGAGAAGGCGTCGGAGCTGGATGGGTTAAGGCCGGGAATCGGCTAGGTCGAAGGGCGGAGCAGCCGGATTACAGCTGGCGGAATTGGAAGCGGTTCGAAACCCGGAACAAAATAAACATACGAAAATATTGCGATGAATTTGTGTAAAAATGAAAAGAGAAAAGCGGGGGAGGGGTTGGGGTGACGATGCTGTCATGGCCTCATGGTGGGCTAAATACGTTGACTGGGCTCAACTGGCCATAATCTTCATTCAATTTACTAATTTTGCCACTCATGAGTAGTTTTTTTTTTCTAATTAACACATGCGATCTTTTATTCTTTATTTTATTGTTGTTGGAAAATTCATACGGTTTGACAAAAAAAACCTACAATAATGTGATTAATAACAACAAACCACCGATATTTTAGCATGATTTTGTAACTTGCATTTATGCAACTAATTACATGAGATTTGAAGTCAAACGTGCAATAATAATATTTTAAAATTCATTAGCAAGCTAGGAGAAATGTTTTAGCTAATACATTAAGTTTATAAATTGATATAGTATATTAGATCTATTTTATAATAAGAATAATTTTACAGTCTAATGTATCATATCAAATTATTTCTGTTTGTAAGTTTAGGCTTATATGATCTTTTTGTAAGTGTGACACTTTTCGCAAGGTAAACAATAAAAAAACAAATATTGGCGCATATAAAACTCTTGATGGGGCCTAAATGATTTAGAGTTGCAGGCACTTTTTCAAAATGAATTTAAAATATAATCAAATAAGAGATTTTTAGAATGTAATTGCCTTAGCGATGAAATATATTTTCTTATTAAAAACGCAATTTATGAAACAGATATGATGGATAAATGTTGCAAGTATTAATAGTTTCTCTTTGAGCACATTGTAATAGCCTTTCAACATAAAATGGGTCCAAGGTTAAAAACCGGGAAAAAAATAATAAAAAAAAAACAAAAAACAAAATGTAACCACGGAAAGTAATTATCGCCTACAGGGGCAAACTTGGCATTGCAAATTTACAACGAAGTGACAAAACAAACCCACATGTTAACGGAGCCAGACCGACTCCCTGCCTCGTTCCGATGACCGTCTCTTTCTTCTGACCCAGCAGAAATCTTTCACGACACGTGGCAGGAACTCGGCGCTCGGTTACATCTGCTTCTGTCCAATGAGAGGAAGGAAACGTTGTACGTGTCAGAGTAGGGCGCACGTGTAAAGAGTGGATGGACGCGACTGTGTCAATGTGTGCGCGTGGGAAAGTTGTGGGTAAGTGCTACTGGCGCTTTCACGTGACCGTAACCGTGGCATGACCCAATGGGTCCCACGGAACAATCTTAGACACAGCCATTTTCTTTTCTTTTTTGTTTTTGTTCAATTTTATTTTTATTTTCTTAATGCTTATTTTTTGGTCAATTGGTGTCTTAAATATCTGGTAATTCAGATCTTTACACCTTATTTATCTGAAATAAACCATAAAAAATAAAATATAAACATGAAGCCACGTAATGTCAACCATGACCGAGAGGAAAATGGTGAAAGAGAACATCATCTCACGTTAACTTCAAAATAAAAGGTAGAGTCACAATTTTTTTTTTATAAAAATAAATATAAATTGATATAAAATACTTTATAAAAAAAAAAAACTTTACAATCTAATTTACGATATCAAATTATTATTTTACTATAATTAAGACTCAATAATTTATAATAATAATTATTATTATTTTGCTAAGTGACTCAATATTTTCGTTTATATCTTTAGGATAATGTTACTGGAACTGACATTTCTAACCGAAATAGCTTACCGACAAGTGAAAATGCACTTTTTTATTTTATTTTTATATATTTTTATATATTTTAAAAAATATATATATCAATTCACTAATAATCACTTTCTTAACCATTAAGTTAAAAAAAAATAAAAATCACAATCGGTCAATTTTATCGGTCTAAGTAGCATTTTCCTAAAAGTAAATAGTATATATTTAACACAACATAAGCCATTTTGATGGATCTAGTAGACCAAAATACACCTGCTTAATGCTAAACAAGAATGATGATCCTGATATTTTCCGTGATGACAATTTGGTGGAGTGGGGGACCGCATGGGTTGGTATATGGTGGGGGTCACATGCAATCCGATATGCAGAAACTTTTCAAGCTATATAGATAGGATCGATCCGAAAAGGGTAATTTTACGGTCCACCAAATCATTTGTGTTGAGAAACAAAAGAGGACTATGAAACAAGATGGCACAAAAAAAAGATACAAAAAAATTGGTTCAGTTAAGTAGTAAGCCTAATCTGCCTTTGCCATTTCCATACCATTCTTTCTCTTCTACTATATATCCACATACATATTAGCAAATTAGGTATTAAAGAAACCGTTTAGCTAAAGCAAATAAAGAGATTAAAGTCAATAGCCCCACGTTGAATCTCGAAGAAGTAATTGAGGAGGAGAAATCTATAAATCCTAATTTAACTTCTGCCTAATCCTAATTCTAATTTAACTGTAACAAATTATAATTCTATTTGGTATCTTCAAGCACAAAATAACAACTGTTTGATATCAGATATAACATTAATAGCCTGATTTTACTAAAAAATCTTCTCTAGCATCAAGGGGCTGTTACCTGGAACAACATGCAGGTCCTGAAAGAATGCCAGTATGCTTTCATGAGGTACTCTGACTTAGTTTCACAACCTCCTTCAGCAATTTACTGACAGAAGCCTTTATTTCATTGGGCACTACCAGCTCTGGGGGCACCAACTCCAAAGCATACAAGGTGATAACCCTCATAACAACAGCCAAATTTAAATTCTTGGTGTCTCCTTTCCACACACTTTGATTCGCAAACTTGCACGATTGCTTTAGGATGCATTTGGTGCAAACCTGAGTGTGAGCAGAAAATATTAAAATAAAAGCAACATTATAATCTTTACCTTGAATCCCGAGGCGAACAACATGTTAATGAGAGGCTGTAAAAAGTAATGGGCAATTGGCTTACTGTGTTTTCTTGAATTTCAAAAACTTTTCTGAGTCTTTTAGCAGCAAAAATATTCTTTCTTGCAAGGGAAGGGCAACCAAAGAGGGCAACCTTTTTCAAGTCACTGCCTGACAACCATCTGTATGAATACAAAATCCAAGTTTATCAATATGCCAGACTTGATTGCCACCCATATAAACTGTATCGGATATAGATATCACATCACTTTGGGTAGATACAAGAAAAGGTGCTGATGCAGCCAGCAAAAAGCTCTTAGAAAAACAAATATCAAAGTAATTCGAAGATATGGTCCAGTTTTGATGTGGGATCTACTTGGTTAGGAACACGTAGGTTGGACTATCTGGAGTTTTATCTTTTATTTGTCCAATTCAATTCATAATCACAATCTCCGGGTCAAACAACATGAAGATTGCTGAAAACTAACTTTGTCAAACAACATTGTGTATGATTTACATTATAATTAATTCAGCATGATTCATAATGCAACAGTATTATGGCACTGTTGTGATCAGGTTCTTGTGACATGGGTCCACTAAAGATCCAAAGCCTCCATTTTTAGTTCCAAATAACAATTCTTTAGGAAAAGATAAACCTATTGAAGAATATATCTGAAAAATAGTCATATAAATGTCAGTCTATTTAGTCCTGAAGCTCTTGCGCACCAAATTAAGAGTGATCATACCCCCTCAAAGAAAACAAGTGGCTATTACAAAGGTGTAGTTTAGCAGACCTACATTCTCTCTTTCAATTGAAAACTCAGTAAACTTGCAAGAAATTCACTTTTCCATATACTGCTTTTACTATATGCCAGTTGCATCTGTACAAACAGGAAGGACAATGGACCCTGGGTTAATGATCCTGCCAGTCCAAAATCAATATAAGTTGTGGGTATCCAACAATAATTAAACGTCCTAACTTCTCCATCCAGAGATAATGGTCCAGCCAAAGAATTGAATGGAATAGTTTAAAGAAGAACTCGACTCCAATCCCAATGGATAAAATATAGGATACTCCTTAAAAGCCCTTAGAATCCAAGTACCAATGAGATCAACTGAGTTTTAGTCCCAGAAAGACTTCTATATATTTTTTTATAAGTGAAAGACTTCTATATATGTTCCCAGAAACTCTCTCTCTCACACACACACTCTCCCAAGAGCAGAAATAAACTTTTTCTCTTCTATGATAAGTAAGATAAATATTAATAATGATGAACAAGAGCATGAACGGCATAATGTTTTTTTTATTGACACTGGGTGTCCAGGAACAGCATCCCGACTAATCCCAG
Source organism: Pterocarya stenoptera (assembly GCA_003123785.1). Taxonomy (NCBI): domain Eukaryota; kingdom Viridiplantae; phylum Streptophyta; class Magnoliopsida; order Fagales; family Juglandaceae; genus Pterocarya; species Pterocarya stenoptera. Next base: position 26,776 of record QEOT01005580.1, on the reverse strand, counting down.
GGGTGCACAGACCCTTGGCTAGGAGTTTTCCGCAAGTGCACATCGGGTAATTCAAGGGAAAAATCCCCTAGTCCGATGGCCCCTAGAGATTGTTTGCGCCCAATTTGAACCTTAGACCTGGGGGGAGCATGCCCCCAATCCCAAGGCCTTTACCACTTAAGCCAACCCCTAGGGGTTTAGCATGAAAGGCATAATTGAAGTACACTGCTGACTGTCCTAGGCCCCCTACATTCTCAAAGGTGTAGTTTAGCAGACCTACATGAATACCACTTGTCATCAGCTCTAGCTATTGGCAATTGTAGAGAAGTTTGATCGACAGCACAATGTTATTTTTAGAAGCTCTACTTGTTTTTTTTTAATTTATATATTGGTAAATAAGATTTTATTGATCATAGGAATAGGCAAAAGCCCAAGTACACGGGTGAAACTCTATTTGTTTGATAAGAAAAGACATCCAATGGAGATTAGAGTCGAAAATCTAGCATCATGAAGTGAAGATGAGAGGGGTTCATCTATAAAACATAGGTATTAAGGAAGAGCAGGAAATTCCAAGATTCACCCCATTGAAAGGGATTCAAAGACTCTCAGTTTGTGCACTAGTAACTTTGAAGAGCTTATCATGACAAGGTTAAATGAGAATCATTTAACCCACCACCAAATATCTTTCACATTTCAAAGTCGGAAGCACCTTGACTTCATGATTGAAACCTAAAGGCTTCTATAGCCATTCAACACTTATAAAACACCGCCAACAAGGATTAATATTACCTGGGTGATGCCTAGGAGGGTGGTAGATCTTCTGGCTTGTTGGAGAGGAATTCGGGGTAATGACCAACCATTTGGAATATGGCTCCCCTATGCCTTATGTGGTGTATTTGGCTTGAGAGGAACAGTCACTGTTTTGAAGATAGAGAACGCTCGTTGGGAGGCATTAGAGATTCTTTCTCCCAAACGTTGTTGCTTTGGGCATCAGTAGAATTAACCTTAAATAAAAAGTTCACAGTTTCTGTAAATTTGTTAGTATCGAAGTGGAAGATGGTTCTCATGCCAGATTTGGTCTGAAGGTTGTCAAGAACCGTCTCCAGATGAGTTTATCAGAAGTTTCAATTATTGTGGGAAGAAGAGTTCGGCTCCGTAACTTTGTTTTCTTAAGTCACTTTTCGAGTGGATATCTCGTAATTCCCTTCTCGATGTTTCTATTTTTTTTTCTCTAGTGTACTAACTGTATACTTGGATTACGTTTCTTGCATTTATAGTAAATTTCTTTTTACTTATCAAAATATATTACACAACCCACACACAAAGATATTGAAAACACGATCATGCTAAGCTAAAAACATCAGAAGTTCATTGAGAAGAGCTCTCTATATAAGATACAACAACCATAATGCACGAAAACCTCACATTCTTCTTAATTTTCGTTGTATTCGAATAATCATATAGGCTATATAGATCAATTTTCAAACCAATATCAAAGGAAACTTATATAAACAGTTAGAGCCAGTAAAACGTATAAAAGAAAACTTTCTTACTTTGCAATTTCTTGGTTGTCCTTGCCAAACTTCTCAGCAGCAAACTTTAAATATCCCCGGCCATACCAACTCTCAAAACAACCAAATTCCAACTTATTCCCTCGCATAAAATTTGCGTTGTTAAAGTACCCGTCCTTGTACAAATGATTCACAAACACTTCCATATCCGGTGAAAGCTCTTTATAAACCTCCGGCTCTTCCCTTACCCTCTCCGCGTGCCTTTCAATACAACTCTCTTGATTCGTAAACACTGCATACAAACTCTTGCGCTTACTTTTCTTCGATTCCTTCTTTTTCAAATCGTCTTTACAGCTAGATTTTGCTTTCAACCTTCTCACCTCTCTCTCCAATTCCCTCAATCTGCTCTTCAGCTTCTTGTTTTCTTCTTCACTTTCACTCTCGCTGCTTTCAGCATTTTCGCACAATCTCTCACTCACGGCTTCTTTGAACATCACATCCAATGGTTTCTTGTTTTCTTTCTGATCATTACCTTCTGCTGGTTCAATCCCGTCTTCGAGTCGGGGGAAATATGTTGTGGAACTGTAAAATAGTGAGGAACGTGGGAGAGATTTGTATGAGAATGAATTGATTACTTGAGAACAGCGAAGAGGGTTTTGGGGCTTGAAGAGGGTCTGGAAGTGGTGGGAAATAAGGGTTTTGAAGAGAGACATGGCCAAGGGCATGTGGGTATTTTGAAAATTGAGCGTCTTGGGGGTTTAGTGCAATGGGGTGACGGTTAAAGAGGTAGCCATGGGAGGAACTGAGAGGTTTAAGAGGAATTCCATTTTAAGCCGGGTTGGGCAATCGTTTGAGGCCTTCTGGGCCGCTTCAGGTTCAGTCTTAGTCCAATAAACTTTTAGCATATGCTTCACTTAGCAACGTGTACGAAATCATGATTTTTATTTAAGGGAATAGATATAATTTATGTAAATTTTAAAAAACATGTTTTCAGACATTGTTATAACAATTCATTTAAAATTAGATATTCTTGCAAAATGCTTCCTGTCTTTAACTTTCCTGCACATCTAAAAAATAAAAGTGTTAAGAGATTATACAAAAATAATCTTATAAATTGGCGTGACTTCGTATGATTTATTAGATCTACTTTACAATAAAAGTAAATTTTCAATCCGATGAACCACATTAAACCACATTAATTTGTGAGATTACTTTTATATAATATTTTTGTGACTAAAGTATTTTTTCTCAAAAATCGCAAGGAAAGTAAAAAAATCATTACTCGTCCTATGGATGTTTCTCTCTTTTAGTAAGATGAAATTGAACATCAAAAGGGCAATATGAGATCTGGTTGCTGTGACGGTGTTATCAAGGAACATTTTGGAAACTAACTTTGTATATGTTGTTCTCTTGCTTCTTAGGTCTTGGTAAACGTATTTGTATTGAAATTTCAGCTTTTAGGTCTTGATTCCTTATTGGTAATAAATTGGTTCCATCAAGGAAAAGAGCCACCGTGACCGTTTATTTGAGCTTTTGCATCATATTCTCTCGTTCTACAGTATTTATATTCTTTGATGTATGCCATGTTTTAGAGAGAGCAATGGTGTAGTAGATAGATCATAGATTTGCAAACTTAAGCACTATTTCTTCTTAGAAAAACACTCTTTCTTAAAATTCCACACAAAGAGTATGGTCTAATTATAATACAAGTAAAAGATGATATATAAAATATATATTGACCAATGACTCAATAATTTCGACTTATCCATAAAACGGCCCATTAACAATCCGATTAATATGTATGCAGGGAAAAAAAAATTCAAATCCGGTCATAGAGTACCCTTGTTTGTTTTGAATGAGATGTATGAATATTAAAATAAACAATTAAATAAAATAGTTTTAAAATATTTTTTAATATTATATTTATTTTTAGATTTGAAAATATTAAATTGTTTATTTTATTTTTTGTAAAAATTAGAAAAATTATAATAAATAAATAAGATGAAATGAATTGAAAAAAAATTATAAAAATAAACGAAATCCTAGAAAATATATTTTACAATTTTGCTCAATTTTCATATCATTTAAATACCAATAATTTTTCAATGAGTAATGTTGCTGACCATCATCATCATTTCATAATTTTATAACGTGACATTAGATAAAGAAAAATTATTTATTATATTTTATTTATAAATTTATAATTCAATATCATATTTTGAGATTAGAGGATGGTAAAAGAATAAATGATGAATAGAATTTTTATTTTTTAATTAACGAGTACAGCTGTGATGGAGAAACAGTATATATAGCCAGCGTTGTATGCGAGCCACAGGGGCACGGCATCAAAAATACGAGCCGCGCTATATATCAGGGCGGCTACGTTGAAAAGTCAAAAAGCATAAAACCATAGATTAGTCTTTCGTTTGAAAAACACAAACAAAATCAAAAGATTCAAAACTTTACAACAATAATTTATATAATTTCAAGATGTACATCTCTCTTGTAGTTTGATTGAACAAAGTGGGATAGACGATTCAACAAAAAAAAAAAAAAAGAGTGGGAAAGACTCATAAAAAAAAATATTTTGACTACAAACCTTCATTTTTTCCGAATGATACTACACGAAACTTGGCAGAATTTAACAACAGAAATTTACTTAAGATTAGGATTTGGAAAAGGGGAGAAAAAAAATCTAAATAAAAATATTTTTTTAAAAAAAATATTTGTATTGGAGTTTATGAAAGTAGATCTATAAAGTTGAAAACTTATATGTATTGAATAATTATTAGATAATAATTAAATAAAAAATAAAAAAATTGAAATAAAAAAAATATTTGTATTTGAAACTTTGAGTAATGTTTGTGAATGGAGTTACGAGAAAATTAATACATATTGAAAAATCATTTTTGCAATACAAGACTATGTCTAACATAATTATAAATTAATTGGTAAGATTTAGGTCCCATTTGAATGTTTGACCGGATGAGATTTTCAATATTGAAATATCACTTAAATATAAATACTTTTCAATTTAAAATTTTTAATTTTTTATCTAATAATTACAATTTTCTCAATTTTTTAAATAAAATATAAAAAATAATTTAATTTTTTCAAATTTGAAAACAAAAATTATATTACAACAATATTTAAATTTTATAATATTTCTATTTAATTTTTTTCCTCACATTTCTCAAAATCCCATAAAATATCTTAATTTAAACTATTGCACTACTATTTACAATTTTTTTTTTATCTCATCTCAATATCCAATATCTTAGGGTACGTTTGGTAAATGAAATAAGATGGAAAATTATCAAAACTTATCACAATTTCCTTTCCAAATATCATTCCAATATAAAACACTTTTTCAATTTCAAATAATTAAAAATTTCACATAATAATTAAAATTTTTACAAATTTCAAAATAAAATAGAAAAATAAATACAATTTTTAAAATTTTAAAAAATAAGAATAATATTACAAAATTACATCAAAACTATTTTTTAAATTTTTAGTATTTTATTTTATTTTATTTTAAAATTTAATAAAATAACTAAAATTATTTTATTATTATTTACCGAATTACGAGATACTCAAAATTCCAAAAGACATTGATTCTCTTATGGAGTGGAGTTTACGCAGGGAGATTCTCACGTGAAATAATCCAAACAAGGAAGTTCACGCGTGAAGCATAGACTTATGTAGTCAATTCCAAACCGAGTAATGCTACGTATAAGAGTGTAAGGACGGCATAATTATTTTTAAAAATAGTGTTATTTATTATTAAAAAAATAAATTTTATTTTTATAAATTTTATATCTATTTATTTTTTTTAAAAAAAATTTATGTAACGCTTATACGCAAATATCATTTCACTTCTAAACCTCATTCCTTACACCGAGCGATGGACACCTGCCAAAATAATTCAGAAAACCTAGTCAGCAAGTCCCCACGCTCGGTGGTTGTGGGCCAATGCAGTAGCCCATCTCAGGAAGTTTCCCCGCCGTACGTTGTCCTTCGTTACACATTACGTCATACGACGTAAAACCACCGACCGACCTTGGCCCACTGTCCCACCCCATCTGTCCTCATGTATCTATATCTATGCCCATTCCACGTCACTCTTCCTTCCTCTTTCCTCCATCTTTCCAGCTCTTTTTACACGCCTTTTTCGATCATTTCTAAACCATGCCGAACGACGCCGTCTCCCGCTCCTCTCCCTCCCACTCATCTTCCTCCTCCGCCTCCGACATGCCGAACGACGCTGTCTCTGCCCTCGCCTCCAACTCCTCCTCCTCTGCATCCCCCTCCCGCTACTCAGATATCTGGAACTATCTCTGGGTCCCTCTGTTCATTTCCTACACCAAGGAGCTCAGTCTCGCCAAGGCCGAGCCCACGATTCTTCTCCCGAATCAAATCGTCCCTGAATCTCCCAGGTGTGTCGCCCCCAGCCCCAAGCTTAACTACCGGCCGGTGATCGGCATCCTCAGCCACCCCGGAGACGGCGCCTCCGGACGCCTCAGCAATGCGACCAACGCTTCCTACATAGCCGCTTCGTACGTGAAATTCGTTGAATCGGCCGGAGCTCGTGTCATTCCTCTTATCTATAACGAGCCTCCCGAGATTCTTTTCGAGGTAAAATATTTGTTTCTTTTTCCCCTCCCGGAATTTGGCATGTTTGGGTACGGTGAGAATTGCAGCAACTTGCTAGGTTTTGACCTGGGTATCTTATAACTTGTTCTGACTTGTAAGTCGAGTGCGGTCTAAATATATATATATATTTATAATATGAGAGCGAGCTTTGAGTTGGTGATTTCTTTTGTGTTCATGCTCCATAGTTTCAGTAGAACTTGATTCTTACAGTTATCTTCAAAATTAAAACATCAAAAGAAAAAACATCAAAAGCTTACAATTCGGGACGAGAGCGATGACAAGCGTGGTTCGAATTGGGCGTGTGACCGGTACTGTTCTCTCTAATATTCCTGAATCAAAGCCTCCACGTGCTCTATATCCTTTGCACAGTGCTCCTTTAATTGCACAAATTACTACCGAAGACCAAGATATAGTTGCTTCTCCTATTTGATGTAAATGCTGTGATGAATCCAATTACATTACATGTCCAGTTAATTCTGTGCATACTGGGGTTTGTTCGTCTGAATTACATAGGATAATTTGCACTTACAGTATTGCTAACGTTGACTATCTCTGAGATTCATGATATGACCCTAAAATGACTTGTTTGGCACTTGAGTTATCTGTCCTCTCCAATCATGTGATGTCACACTAAATACATACAGTGCATTGCAGAAGCTAGATATGGTCAATGGAGTGCTCTTAACAGGAGGCTGGGCTAAGACTGGTTTGTACTATGAAGTTGTTGAGAGAATTTTTAAGGTAATTATTAATTTAATCCAAATTTTCGAATGAATAATATACAGAGTGGTTTGTACTATGAAGTTGTTGAGAGAATTTTTAAGGTAATTATTAATTTAATCCAATTTTTCGAATGAATAATATACAGAGTGGTTTGTACTATCTAGTAGTCTCTGCACACCCAAAACTGGTATTGGTAGCTTTTAACAACCTGAAATGTGCTGGGTTCTAGTAGGTGAAAAAATAAAAATTACTTGTGTTGCATGATCAATGCTAGATGAAGAAAGCTCTTTATTTTCCATGTAAATTTGATTGAGTGCATTCGCTATTGTTTGGACCTTTCAACTCTCATGCCTCATACAGTTCGGTTGTCTCCCCTGCTCCAATTTTCCTTCTGTCTCTCACTACTTTTATATGACTTCTTATTTGAGAAGATCTTTGATACTACTGCTCGATTGCTTCAGCATCTCCTAATCACTCAAAGTAATTCCAAACCTAGGTTTTCTCCCCTAGAATTTGACTCGTTGGTTTCCCTTCTTGATTGGATTTGGAGGTTTTTTTTTTTTTTTTT
>QEOT01005580.1:0-11578 GCA_003123785.1 Pterocarya stenoptera | reverse complement strand
AAAAGTGTAGAAGTATAAAAAAATAATGTATAAATACTGATCATGTAAATTGACATCATCCGCAAATCCCTCCTAATTCACTTTTCCCCCCCGGTCGGCTCCCAGTCCACCTTTTCTCACCTAATTTATTTGGCAACTCTTACTCAAAGGAATTCCGGCATTTTTGGCTCCCATTATAGTTGAAAGTTTGCAAACGATATTATATATATATTGACTCAAACATTCCTTTAATAGTGTACAACCTACGCATTTCCTTTAAAAAAATAAATAAATATGAGATGCAGTTAAAATTTCAGTATACGCCGCTTCGAAGTTTCTAATATTTTTTTTATTTATCAAAATAAGGGGGAAATGTTATTCTATTTTTGTCGCAAGTATTAAAATTTGTACAAACACGTACGTTAATGATTTGAATTAAGTACGCATGCAACATGAATAATATTGTCTCCTCCATCTGATCAATAATATTATATATATATATGTCATCAGCTGAGTGTTGAACTTACGTACGTTCGTGGTTTTCCTTCAATTCTCGTTTCAGATGGACAAAAAAATTACATGCATGTGTCAGCAATATTAACATGTTAAATATGATATATTACCGAAACAAATTGTCAATAAAATAACCATGTTTTCATCGCTTCTTTGCATGGTATCCGGAGAAATCATTGCAATAAAATAAGAGATGAACAGTACAGTACTGTCGCCACTAATTAGGAAAACAAATTGTCAATGTTTACCGAATTAATTAAGATAATTTTTGAAATTTATATGCCCAATGATCGTGATGTTTTGCTTGTATCACTACTTAGAACTGCATGCATGCTGCCTCTATATAATATCCTTCACTGCCCTCCCTTCTTTGCATTCATCACTGCCCTCCCTAGCTAGCTTCTTCATCTGCTGCTTTTGAATTATCTGATCTCTGTCTCTGTGTTTAAGGATGCAAGGTCTAATATTCATTCTTCTTTCCATCCTTATCTTGACTCCTCCTCCTCTTAGTTCATGTGCCAGGGTTCGTCTTTCTCCAGCTGCAGGAAATACTTTCAATGTGATTCATTATGGTGCTGCTGGAAATGGCCGAACTGACGATTCACAAGTAGGAAAATCTAGTTCAATGTTTCTCTTTATTTTCTTTTTAATTTCTCTAAACTAATTATGAGGCCTGTGCTAGCTCCCATGATCAGAGTGATATTAATCTATGACTATTTTGTTTTTCTTAATTTACATGATAGAGTTTTCTAAAAGCATGGGAGGACGCGTGTGGAGCATCTGAAGGCACCCCAACCCTCGAAATACCAAACGGAATGACATTCATGCTGAGCCCTGTTGCTTTCAAAGGCCCCTGCAAAGCCAACAGCGTCCATGTTCTGGTAATATTCTCTCTCTCTCTCTCTCTCTCTCTCTCTCTCTATATATATATATATGTACATGCGTTTGCTGCATGTCATGTCATTTACTTTGCTGTTATATATCATTATATTGATGAATGTCTGTACTCTTTGCAGCTTCAAGGAACGATTGTTGCACCAAGTAGAGATGCATGGAAGGGCAATAATAAGTGGATTCAATTCTCAGAAATTAATGGCCTAATAATTGATGGGGGTGGACAAATTGATGGTCGGGGTTCTTCTTGGTGGCAAGATTGCAACTCGAATTGCGAGCGCCCAACGGTAAGAATAATATGTGCCTAGCTTGTCATGTATATATATATATGATCAATGTATCTGATACTGATAAAACCCATTGTTAATGATTGGGCAGATATTAAAAAGAGTAATGTTATGTACAAGTCCTAATAGACAAGTATCGTACAAATCTTTTATAAAAAAGTGGGTCTCACTAATAAAGAATTTTTTTTTACACTTTTTTAAGGCCGTAGGGTCTATTTTTTTACAAAATTAGCTTGTACAAGACTTATCTATTTAAAGCTTGTACAAATTATTTCTTTATTAAAAATTCATATTTTTTTCTTGCCCCTTAAAAAATGTTGAATTTCTTTTTCTTCCAATACTTGGAATTAATTAAGGAGATAGGGGCCTGTGTTCCAATTTTGGCAAATTCATAATCTTAGCCATTTAAATATATATATATATATATATGTTTCTCAATTTCTGCATGGCTAATCATATATATATATATATATGTATAATGATGCAGGCTCTTCACATCAACGATTGTCATGGCTCCAGGCTGACTGGAATAAGGCATCTGAATAGCGCTAAAAACCATATAAGTATTGCTAGCTGCAGTGACTTCTATATATCTGATCTCGAGATCACAGCCCCTGGAGAAAGCCCAAACACTGATGGAATTGACATCTCTCGCTCTACCAGCATTACTATTGAAAAATCCATTATAGGAACCGGTAAATTTATATATATATATAAATACTTATAGATCATGATCAGATCTGTAATTCTTCAGTACTGCTTAATTATGTTCATGTGCTGCATGCTCTAGTCGCCGCAAATGGTATGCGATAATAATTCCTTCAAGCGGCTGCATATATAATGTCACCGTAAAAGATCTTTTGGTTGCCGCAAATGGTATGATTATATTTTTTGCGGAAAATTGTAACTTGAGAAAAATCAAATGGCCAAATATAAATATTTCAGGCCAATTTGTTTCTGACGATGTGAATTTTATAAAAAAAAAGTACTTATCTGCCGCCAAATAAAACTCGCTTGAAAAAATTATGTCCCAAAAAGCACTTTTGTTGTAGTGGATCTACTTGTCGTTTGATTAATTTGCTTTTTTGTTTCAACTTATATATGTAGGCGATGACTGTATTGCTATTAATGGCGGCACGTCTAATATCAAAATCACCCAAGTTACTTGTGGTCCGGGCCACGGTATAAGGTTTGTCGACAATGGTTTATATATTATATATGTATACATGCAACGTCGTACCTTTATACGTTACAATTTAATATGTTTATATATATATATTAATGCAGCATTGGAAGCCTTGGAGAAGATGGAAAGTACGATACAGTAGAAGACGTATACGTGCGAGGCTGTACTTTCAAGGGGAGTCAAAATGGTGCAAGAATCAAGACGTGGGATGTGAGGATCTAAATGGCTATATTAATTAATATATTGATTTTACACTATTTTGTTCCTTTTCCATTTTTTTTTTTTTTTTTTTTTGCTTTTAAAAAATTTAACGAGCTACTGATTTATTTCTAGGGTGGAGCTGGATATGCAAGGAAGATCACTTTCGAGGACATCACCCTTGAAGAGAGCCGACACCCTATCATCATTGACCAGTTTTACTCCAGTCATGATGGTACTCGAGGCCCCAATAAGGTACTGAAAAATGTACATACACCAGTACTTGTTTCTGCTAGATCTGCAATATTGTTGTTCAAATGCAAGCTGCTTAATTATCTGAAACCATTCGAATGCATGTAGGGATCGAGCGTAGTAGTGAGTGACGTGACTTACCGTGATGTGCGCGGGACTTCTGCAGATGATGAAGCCATAATTTTCAATTGCGCGGAGGAAAGCTGCAAAGATATTGTACTGGAGCAAATAGACATAACTTTGTCTGTCCCAGGAGAGAATGCTCATGCTGTCTGCAAGAATGCCGAAGGGACAGCTACTTCTACTGTTCCTTCTGTGCCTTGCCTTTCAAATATTTGACCATCTTCATGTTCTCATGATCTTCATGCATGGCCATTTCCGGATGTTGGCCTTTTTTTCTTTTTTAAGCTGATCTCCAAGGCGTTATGTTTGATAATCTTGATCGCTCAGGTATAGCTAGAAGTAGTACTATGTGCATGTACAAGCCTTGCGAGTACGTAGAATATACAAATAAGGTTTTTACAAGAGTTTTGCATTCAGAGAAATATTGTAATGATCACTAATGAGTGAGGGATCGGTGGATGCAGGGGAATTAAACTAGTACCCTAATATCATGTATTTCATGCACTTCTTATCCATAGATTAGATCAAATTAAGATCTTCTCAAGTGGCGTTTTCGATTACTAAACTAGAACTGCGCGCCTATATATGTTGATGTTCATTATTGTCTGTTTCAAGGAGGTGCTATATTAAGAGAAATACTTAATTAGCCACAGAGTAATTACACAAAAGTAATCATACAAACTGATGTGGTTTGATGTTATTTGTCAAATTGTAAAATTACATTTATTGTAAAACAAATCTGATAGATCACATGAATCCACGTCAGTTTGTAATATTACTTTTGTATAATCTATTTGTGGTTGTAGCACTCATCTTCGATGAATATAATGTGTAGTCCGATGCCACCTAGGCCATGATATATTTAACTATAGTGGCATGCAACCACGATCCGGTGCCTGAGATGGCGGCGAACGATTGCCATTTTTTAAGTTTTAGTTTAATTATTTGAATTAATTAATAGGATTCTAATCTTATATATAATTATTCATGCCTAATCTAACGCATAACAAATATATATAATTAATCAAGGAACAAAGTTTAAAATGAAAAATAATTCACATTTCTTTCGCAAGAGAAAAACGTGTATATATACAGTACTGCATCCAACCAAATCCATGATCATATAAAAAATAACTAATGGTATGTAATTAACGTACCAAGCCATGATCATATACATTTATAAAGCCAGTACGTAGCTAGGGATATTAGACTTACAACCTATTCATAATTTATAGACAACTTTAAATATAATAATATTTTTTATTAAATTTAAGCCCATCAAATCAAAAATAAAAGTCAAAATAAAAATTAAAGTAATATTATTTTATTACATAGTTGCGAACGACTTGTTATATAATATATAGTAAATCTATCACTTCTCTTTATAAAGCAATGGGATGGCCGAGTAGGTGTGATTTCTACCTTTTCAAGTATTTATAAGTAGTAGTACTTGACAGCTACTTAAATAAGTGGGGGCATGCCTCATGATAAACCCAGCCCATTTGCCCGGGTTATTCACTGCATGAGAGTGATAAATGTCCTAAATGATCAAAGGAGGGGGAGGAGCTCGGTAGGTCGGTGCATTAATGCAGATCGAACGGGAATATTGACCCAAAGAGAAATTAATAATACATGAAAACAAATGGCTAGGATTGAAATACCAATTCTTCTCCACTTTCTAGCTACGTACCCCCCGGGGTTAAGAGTTTAGATCGCCCATGCACAAGCATTATTGTTGGCAATTCTCAAGGAGGAATTTCTTGCTTGCGTACGTGTTAGCCAGGAAAAATTTAATAAAACCCTTCTCTAGATCTTGTCTAAAAGTTTTTCCGGGTGTTAATTTTATTATAATAAGATAAAGAGATTTCATAGAAGTAATATCATAAATTAACGTAACTTCATGTATATTTAATCTTATAACAAAATTATTTGCTATAGTCAAACCAAACTATTTGCTACATTTACAAATTAGAGGTTTCAAAAAAGAAAACTCATAAATTGACACGACTTTATATGATATATTAGAATAAGTTTTTGAGTTTACTCTTATGAAATTCTTATTGAGTTTAGAATCGTGGGTAGTTGACCCTTCTAATCACTTCATGAATCTATTTTGATTTCCCTCCAATTTTACTTATTAAAAAAATTATTATGATTTTCTTATAGTAAGTCTAATGTCTCAAGTGCAGACCATTGATCAATTAGTTAACCTAGTGTGCATGTTGAATGATTATTATAACCTAGTGTGCATGTTGAATGATTATTGTAGTCATCATCATCCTAACATGTATACTAAACGGTTCAATTCGTAGGTGATGTTTACTTGCTCCTACTATCCCCCATTTTTTCTTTCAATCTTTATTTTCTTGATTTTTGCTCAGCCACATACATGCTAATAACACCATGTATGTAGGTATTACCTATGCTTATGATATTCCCCATTTTTTTTTTTTTGTTGTTTCAGTCTTTATTTTTTGATTTGTTGTATTCTGTTTTAGTTTTAAATCATGAACGTTGAAGGCGCCACAAGCACTCCTACGTCCACCTCTGCATCATTTCTAGAAGGACCACTACAACCTGTTGAGACTCCCATTATCGAAGAGTCTAGTGAACAAAGAGTCTAATATCTTTTGTTCTACCCCCCGTCTTCCACCAGGTAGTAGAAACCCCAATAATAGGTCTGAGGTGTGGGATCAATTCATAAGAATCCTTGATTGTGATCCTGATGGACCTACAACCACTTGTAACCATTGTGGGAGGTTGTGGAAATGTCATCCCAAGAGACAGGGCACTTCAGCCTTGAAAGCACACATCTTCCTTTGCCCTACAAATGGTAAGAGTAGATTGGACAAGAGTCAACAATTCTCAGTCTGGAAGCAAGAGTTGAAGGAGGGGAAGGGGAAAAGACATTAGGGATGACCAAGTATAACGAGAAAAAAATGAGGGTTGCCATTGCTAGGATGGTGATAGTTGATGAGTTGCATTTTTCAGTTGTTGACGGCTAAGGGTTTCGGGACTACACCAAATCCGTTGATCCTAGGTTTCCTATTCCTTCTCGTTTTACGGTAATGAGGGATTGTATGAGGCTATTCTTGTGAGAGAATGATAGTTTGAAACAAATGTTTTTAACTACTAAGCAAAGAGTGTGCTTGACTACTGACGCTTGGACATCTATCCAAAACATCAATTACATGTGTGTCACGGCTTATTTTATTGATAGTAGTTGGAAGTTACATAAGTGGATAATTTCATCCAATTGTATTAGTGATCACAAAGAGGCAACGATTGGGAGGGCGTTGGAGAAGTGTATGCTTGATTGGAGGATTGACAATATTCTTACAATAACGGCGGACACTGCTTGCTTTAACGACTTTGTTATTGATTGGTTGAAGTTGGAAGATTGGAGTGTATTGCGGATCACGACTTTATCACATGAAGTGTACTGCCCATAATTTAAACCTTATTGTCCAAGAAGGTTTAAAAGAAATTGACGAGTCAATCACAAAGATCCTCAATTTGATTAGGTATGTGAAGTCTTCTTCCCAAAGACTTGCCACTTTCAAGTCATGTGTTGAGAGGTCAAAAGTTCCATGTAAGAGTTTCTTATGTCTTAACTTACCTACTAGATGGAACTCGACTTTTCTTATGTTGGATGTGGCTGAGAAGTATAAAAAAGTCTTACAACTTTTGCTTGATGAGGATTTGTACTCACGGATTTATTTGTCTGAAGATGGGCATGAGAGAAGAGGATTAGGAGCTCCTGTGGATTGAAAGGCTATAAAAACCTTTTCGAAGTTTATGGGAGCAATATCACATTGCATATTTCTGGAATATTATATGTCACTACGAATCTATATTTTCAAGAGCTCATTAATATTCATGCCAACTTGAACAGTTTTTGTGATAGTAATAATCAACGCTTCAGTGCAATGGCCTTTAGAATGAAAATAAAATATGATAAATATTGGGGGACCTTGGAAAGATAAATAGGCTGTTATTTATTGTTGTCATTCTTGATTCGTGGTACAAGTTGGTTATTCAAGCATATTGGTTTAATCAAACATTGGGCGATGAGAAGGGTGAGGAGTTTGTTGAAATCCTCAAAAGGGATATGGAACTTTTGTATGAACAATATGTTACATATGGTGGTGGGTACACATGTGGGTCTAAGTCAAGTATTTTTTATACTCGTAATGAGAGTAGTATCTCAATGGAGAGTAGCTCTTCAACTTATCCCTTGACTTTTTTAAGAAACTTTCATAAAGAGCGAAAATCAGCAAGTTTGATGGATTGTAAGTCGGAGCTAGAACAATATTTATTGGAGGATGTTGAGATCCCTAAAGAGATTTTTGATATTTTAATTTGGTGGAGGGTCAACTCCACCAAATATCTAGTTCTTGCTATAATGACAAGAGATATCTTGGCCATTCTGATTACCATCGTAGCATATGAGTCAGCATTTAACACAGGAGGTCGTGTCCTGGATCCGTTTCGGAGTTCTTTGGCTTTTAGAACTGTGGAGGCTCTTGTGTGTACGCAAAACTGGTTGAAATTCACTCCAAAATGCTTGAGTCAAAATTATTTATATACAATTGATGATGCAGAGAGTTATAAGTTAGACTTAGGTAATATATTTCAAATTTAATTAGTTTTGTTATATATCTTGATTTGTCCTTTTTTTATACTAATTTCTTATATTTTAACATCTTAATGTAGAATTGACCACCAGTATGGCGAGTTTACTATATGAAGATGATTGAGATTTGAGGTGCATTTGTGAAATTGTGTAATTTGTTGTTTGTTCAATTTTGTGTTCTTTATTTTTATAAATTTATGTGGTATCTTATTTCCTCACTAATTTTGTTCTTTTTTCTTCAGGCACATCGAATGACACTTAATTTATTGGTTCTTTTGTTGGAATGGGAACAAGTTATTTGTTTGTTTTTTGTTATTTTTTCTTTTATTGTTGGAATTAGAACTTCTTGTTGATGGATGATGAATGGGTTGAATGGATGGTAGATGATGGATGTAGGGGGTGCTACTCGCATGGTGCGGGGAGAGGTGGTGTAGGGCGGGGTGGACCCACCCCCGCACCATGCGGGGGGAGGGTTTCCAACCCCGCCCCCGGGTGGCGGGGGTGGGGTTGAAACGGTACCTTGCCTTGCCCCCTGCTCAATCCAATGACCTACTGGGTTTATAAATTATTTTTGGACCCAAATTATAAATTAAAATTTATACATGTAAAAAGAATATAAACTCATTAGAATTGTATTTTGGATTATCTTGGCCTCCTAGGCCAACCTTTATATAAGAGGTCAAGGCAATACATTAGTCATACTTAAGCAATGTTGGACTTCCTGCAATTAACGTGAATTCAACTACAAGTTTTTAACAAATTGTATATATCTATATACATATATAAATATTAAAAATATACTTTTCATATTAAATAGGGGAAGGGCAGAGAGCAGGGGGCGAAGAGGGGCCCCTTGGGGTTAGCTTGCCCCTCGCTTCTGCTGTCCAACCCTAGATGGATGTTGTTTGTTTTGTTTAGTTTTGCTTGTTGTTGGAATGAGACATGGGATTTAAATTGTGTTGTTGGTTGTAGTTGGGAACAACTAACAATATTTGATGGCTTGTAAGGTTTTAGTTTTAGATTGTAAGTTTGTAACTTCTTGTTGCAGTAAATTAGTTCTAGATTTGGTTGTGTGTTTTTAACTTACAGTGATTAGTGAGTGAATGATTTAGTTTTGGAATTTTGGTTATGTTTTCTTAACTTGTAGTGAATGATTTAGTTTTATAGTTTTGGTTATGTATACTTAACTTGTAGTGATTCTAGTGATCAATTATTTAGTTTTGTAATTTTGGTTATGTATTTTTAATTTGTATGAATGATTTAGTTTTGTAATTTTGGTTATGTATTTTTAATGGATACTTGTTATCTATCCTCATAATTTTGGTAATGTATTTTTAATGTAATTTTGGTTATGATTTAGCTTTGCAATATTGGTTATGTTTTAATAAAACTGAAATTTGAAATAATATTTAAAAAAAAAAAACTGAAATATGGAAGCCCAAATCCAATTAGTGAAAGTCCAAAATTGTCAAATTGAAATTCCAAATGGGCTAAGAAAAAAAGCCCATTAAAAATCTCAACCCTGACTCCGTTCCGACAAGTCGAAGTCGGAGTCGAAGCGGAATCTATGCAAATCGGAGTCGGAGTCGGAGGTCGGATTCAACCTCCAATAAAGTCAGAGTCAGAGTCAGAGGTAGAACACTCCGACTCCGAAATAGTTGGTGCTCAACCCTAGGATGGAGTGGGAGTGATTTCTACGTTTTCAAGTATTTGTAAGTAGTACACAACTACTCTAGAGAGACTGAACAACTCTTCATTTCTCCTGTTTAGAGAGAGAAACTCTCCCTTCTCTTCTAAAAAACTCAACCTCTTCGAGTGCCTTCACCGGAGAGGAGGGTGGAGCTATGGCTCTCACCCTCTTCTCTTCTCAATTTCCATTATCGCACTGTGTATACACTTTCATAGTAGTATTTTTCCCCTCCACTGGTTCAGTTTTGGTCAATTCTATTGCACTCAAGCTGCCATCAGTCGACACACGCCCCACCACACTATTCTATAGCAACCAATCTACTGGGACAGAATGGAATCGTGCAAAAAAGCTTGGCGCGTGGCCCTCACGCGTGGCTTATTGCCGCACATGGTCTTCACGCGCTATCGCGCCATGACGTCTCTGCTGGTTACACACGCTGTAACAGTAGATTCCCCATGCCAAGATCTTCCAGATCTACCCGATCTCACCTCCATACCACCGGCACGTGGTTGCCACATACAGATGTGCATGAAGACAGATGACTGGCTGCAGATCAGTCCATTCGATGCTGTGCTTTCGGTTATGTTATCGCTTTTCCTAACCAATGATCTTGAAAAATGGACTACGAATCTCTTCAAAAAATATCTCAAGACAACAAACTGCAGTGCATTCACAACTTTCACTGCTTCCAAAGGAGGTTTCACTGCTATCGGCGTTGATTCCATAGTTCGTATGACTTTACAAACTGCTAACTACCGTCTTTTAAAACGGTGTCCTCTTTGTAAGATATGGGTGGAAACCAAGAAATTGGTCCCACAACCTGTTTTATTTTCTTTTTTTTCACTATTTTTACATTGTGATTGTTGTACACAGCCACTTGCTTAGAAAAAAAGAAAAGAAAAGAAAAAAAAAAAGTACACAGCTACTTAAATAAGTGGGGGCAGCCCTTTTGCTTGGGTTTACTGCATGAGGGTGATAAATGTCCTAAATGATCATAGGAGGGGGGCGGAGGAGGTAGGTCAGTGCATTAATGCAGATCCAACGGGAATATTGACCCGAAGAGAAATTAATAATACATGAAAATAAATGGCTAGGATTGAAATACCAGTTCTTGTCCACTTTCTTATTTACGTGCAAATCTTCCAGATCTTAATTAAGATTTAAGAGTAGTTATTTGTAGCTAAGCCCTCCCGTTAAGAGTTTAGATCACCTATGCATAGATCACCTATGCGCAAGCATTGTTGTTGGCAATTCTCAGGAATTTCTTGCTTGCATGTTAGCCAGGGAATTTAATTAAACCCTTCTCTTGCCTAAAAGTTTTTTCGGGTGTTTTTATTATAATAAGATAAGTGTTACGGTTATAAAAAGATTTCATAGAAATAAAATCACAAATTGACGTGATTTCATGTATATTTAATTTTACAACAAAACCATTTGCTATAGTCAAACCAAAGTATTTGCTACAATTACAAAGATATTTCATAAACGTAAACTCATAAATTGATGCGATTTTATATAGGACTGTAATCGAGCCTAGCCGAGTCGAGCTTTGGCTTGTCGAGCTCGGCTCGACTCAAAATACTCGAGCTTGAGCTCGAAATTTTTTTTTATTCTCTGTTCGAGCTCGACTCGATAAGATAAATTCTTAACTTGAGCTCGTCCCACAAACGAGTTCGAATCAAGCCGAGCTCGAGCTTGAGCTCGAGCTTGAATTGTTTTTTTTTTATAAGATTTAATAATTAATAAAAATAAAAAAATAAAAGACCTAATATTGAATTTATATAACTAACAAGTATACATTTATTGAATTATAAAATCTT
>QEOT01005578.1:83093-113835 GCA_003123785.1 Pterocarya stenoptera | reverse complement strand
GATCCATATATGCTTCGATTGGTTTCCATTCAAACTGTATCGGGTCTTCAAATTCTCAAGCCCTACTTGTTGCTTAAATTATGAGCTTTACTATTCATCATCCCACCATGCATACAACACACCATATTTTTTTTAAAAGTTTTTTGATTTTATTTTTCTTAAACTTATTAAATTATATATTTTACTCATCATCCATATACCATGCATTTTGTAAGAGGGAAAAAAAAAGTATGATAGGTGGTGTGTAGAAATGATGAATGAAATTTTTCTTAAATTATTTGGACAACAACTATCATAAAAATCTAGTTTGAAGAAATCTGGTCTAATGGCCCTATTCCTTCCTATTTGTCACTTGGTATTTTTTTCTATTTTTAAAAAATATTTAAAGATATATGAAAAATGATTAAATAAAAAAAAAAGTGCATTTATATTTATCGGTTGAATTCTTCTATTTAATTATTGATTTCTGTAGCACTACCCCGCTAGTTTAGTTGGACAAAATTAGATACAGCTAAAAAAATCCTTACAGAATCTACATTGGATGGCTCGCACTATAACATTTAGAAAAATTTTAGTTATCTTCCTTCTCATCATCATATTCTCATCATTTTTTTATGTGATATAAAATAATTGACTCATAAGTAAAATATAATAAATAATCTTTAATAATTGACTATCACATTGTGTAATGGTGAAAAGATAATAATAATATAGATGATGGATAGTATTATTTTAAATATTGAAAATCGTCTACTACGTTTATTTATTATTTTATAAATTGAATTGTCTAATTTAAATAAAGAATTAAAAATTACTGATCCAATGTAGGATTACAATTTGGAGGCTAGAGTCGAGACTGGTCAGCCCAAAATAAGTACAAAGATTTTATTCGTGTTGAGTAAATTTTATGATATCTATTTGATATGAATTTATGTGTGTTTGGATGTTAAGATAAGTTTTGTAGGATTCAATATTCACCTGACATTCCTTCTCACTGCCGGCGCAAAAAGACAAAATTTTTTTGTACAAATTGCAGCCATGATGCCAAGAATGCAAAAATAATAAACAATGTGAGGGCCCCACGAGAAAGATGGAAAATCGTGTGTTTGGCAATTAATGTTTGTCAGTTATGGGCCCACAAAGAATTTAATTGTAAATAGACTCTAACTATATCAACCGTGTGTTTAGATGTTGAGGGCAGTTTAAAAATGAACATATCTCATAAAGCCGCAGACCACAATAGGCCTAACAAGTTATAACTTGTAGACTGCGTTTAGATGTTGAGCTGAATTGAGTTGAATTTTTTTTTTATAAATAATAGTGAATTGAGATGGTTGAGTAAATTTTATAAGGTCTGTTTGATATGAGTTTATGTGTATTTGGATGTTAAGATAAATTTTGTGAAATTCAATATTCACCTGACATTCTTTCTCACTGTCGGCGCAAAAAGACAATTTTTTTTGTACAAATTGCACTTGCAGCCATGATGCCAAGAATGCAAAAATAATAAACAATATGAGGGCCCCACCAGAAAGATGGAAAATCGGTGTGTTTGGCAATTAATGTTTGTCAATTATGGGTCCACGAAGAATTCAATTAATGAGATGATCACATCTCATAAAGCCACAGACCAAAGGAGGTTTGACAAGTTATAACTCGTAGGCTGCGTTTAGATGTTGAGCTGAATTGAGTTGAATGTTTTTATAAATAATAGTAAATTGAGATGGTTGAGTAAATTTTATGAAATCTATTTGATATGAATTTATGTGTGTTTGGATGTTAAGATAAGTTTTGTAGAATTTAATATTCACCTGATATTCCTTCTCACTGCTGGCGCAAAAAGACAAAATTTTTTTGTACAAATTGCACTTGCAGCCATGATGCCAAGAATGCAAAAATAATAAACAATGTGAGGGCCCCACGAGAAAGATGGAAAATTGTGTGTTTGGCAATTAATGTTTGTCAGTTATGGGCCCACGAAGAATTTAATTTTAAATAGACTCTAACTATATCAACCGTGTGTTTAGATGTTGAGGACAGTTTAAAAATGAACATATCTCATAAAGCCGCAGACCACAATAGTTCTAACAAGTTATAACTCGTACACTGCGTTTAGATGTTGAGCTGAATTGAGTTGAATTTTTTTTTTATAAATAATAGTGAATTGAGATGGTTGAGTACATTTTATGAGGTCTATTTGATATGAGTTTATCTGTGTTTGGATGTTAAGATAAATTTTGTGGGATTTGATGTTCACTTGACATTCTTTTTCACTGACGACGCAAAAAAAAAAAAAAAAAATTGTACAAATTGCACTTGCAGCCATGATGCCAAGAATGCAAAAATAATAAACAATATGAGGGCCCCACCAGAAAGATGGAAAATCGTGTGTTTGGCAATTAATGTTTGTCAGTTATGGGTCCACGAGGAATTCAATTAATGAGATGATCACATCTCATAAAGCCACAGACCATAGGAGGTTTGACAAGTTATAACTCGTAGGCTGCGTTTAGATTTTTTTTTTTTTTTTTTGGAAGAGTAGGTAGTCACATGTCCAATAGTGACCCCTACCCAATTTTATTAATAAACCCTCACTTGTAACGGAGGAATACCGTGGTTACATTCAAAGTAGTAGGATTTATAAATAAAAAAAAACCCCAATTACCAAACAAACAACTTTAGAAAAACTATAACTCTAAACAGGCCTATATAGAATTTTAACAATAAAAACATACCCATTTGAGATTCATCCAAGCCATAACATCTGATCATCTAAAACTTCCTTCCTTTAGCCGAGTTTAATTCCTTCCGCAAGAAAACTTCCGCAGATAAAGTGGACCACATAAATCTGTTCTAACAATCCCTTTAAGCAAATGAGGAAGGTCCAAATGGCTTAACCATTCATATGTGATGCCACTACTTCCATGCCGTGCCAAAAAATCAGCTGCTTTATTTCCTTCCCGATATACGTGTTCTATACAAAAATTAAATTCTGAAATCATATTAACAATATCCTCCCAGTAGTCCTCTAGGTACCAAAGAGTGCACTTTCATTTCTTGATCCAATTCACTACTATTAGAGAGTCCATTTCAATTATAAGATTCCTCAAACCTAACCTTCTGCAATGTTTAAGTCCTAACCAAAGGGCCTTTACTTCCGCAAGATTATTACTACCATATCCATTTGATTCAGAAAACACAAATACTACCTTCCCAAACTCATTTCTCACTATACCTCCTGTGCCCAAATTACCAGGATTATTCATGCAACTACCGTCCACATTTAATTTAAACCATTCCCTCTTCGGCTTCTCCCATCTTACTTTAATTAACACCTCCTTCCTCTTTATCTTAATTGGAACATTCAAAGTTTTTAAAACCTTGATATCCTTATCTACTAATCGAGAATCCTTGTGAATTTTAATTCCAACCCAATGTATCCAATACTTTATCGATCTCCATAGAACGTAAACTTTCTCCTTAATACCTTCCATTCTGGCTCTACACCTCCAATTCCACAGATTCCATGTGATTATACTAGGCATCAACCCAGTAAGATTACCAAGTTGTGATGATTTCTTTGCTCTCCTTACCCAAGCCTCCATTGTTTCCCTCCACGACCGATTGGGGAAAAACGGAATACCTAACATGTTAGAGATAAATTTCCAAATTGTTTTTGCAATTGTACCACTATATAAAACATGATTGATATCCTCCAAGGCACTTTCTTCGCAACACTCACACTTGGAAGCTAAAGGCACTCCAATATTCCTTATACGATCATCCACACTTAGACCTGAATTTATTGCCTTCCACATCAACACCGAGCATTTCTTAGGAAGAGCCACATTCCATATCCAATCCCACCACTGACTCTTAGGACTTCTCACCCGAACCAAGTCTCAAGCACTACTTGACGTAAAATTCCCATCTGGGTTTTCCAGCCAAATTAATTGATCATTCCCACTTCGACACTTGACTTCATTTACCATATCTATAGATTTTCCAGCCCCAACTAACTGCTCCAGTGTGTCTATATCCCAGCTATTATTCTTCATTACTTGATTAACCTTCAAAGTTGGGTCTCCCACTATCGGGTGCTGCCCCATCAAGGGACCAGAAATCATCCAATTATCCTTCCAAAAGGAGACATTCTCCTCACGAATCCTCCATTTAGAATGTTCTAGAACAACCGGAAATTCTTTAGCAACTGATTTCCAAAACCTTGTACCTTTATCCGAGTTTACTTCCAACGGATGCACACCATACATGTACTTAGCACAAAAATTTTTTTTCCATAATGAATCTGAACATAACATGTTCCAGGAAAACTTAAGATGTAGCGATCTTTGAACTTCAACCAAATTCCTTAAGCTTATTCCTCCCTCATCCACCGGCTTACAAAGTCTATCCCATTTCACCCATTTTTTCTTTGGACTCCCATTAATAGGCTGCGTTTAGATGTTGAGCTGAATTGAGTTGAATGTTGAGCTGAATTGAATTGAATGTTTTTATAAATAATAGTAAATTGAGATGGTTGAGTAAATTTTATGAGATCTATTTGATATGAATTTATGTGTGTTTGGATGTTAAGATAAGTTTTGTAGGATTCAATATTCACCTGACATTCCTTCTCACTGTCGGCGCAAAAAGACAAAATGTTTTTGTACAAATTGCACTTGCAGCCATGATGCCAAGAATGCAAAAATAATAAACAATGTGAGGGCCCCACGAGAAAGATGGAAAATCGCGTGTTTGGCAATTAATGTTTGTCAGTTATGGGCCCACGAAGAATTTAATTTTAAATAGACTCTAACTATATCAACCGTGTGTTTAGATGTTGAGGGCAATTTAAAAATGAACATATCTCATAAAGCCGCAGACCACAATAGGTCTAACAAGTTATAACTCGTAGACTTTGTTTAGATGTTGAGCTGAATTGAGTTGAATTTTTTTTATAAATAATAGTGAATTGAGATGGTTGAGTACATTTTATGAGGTCTATTTGATATGAGTTTATCTGCGTTTGGATGTTAAGATAAGTTTTGTGGGATTTGATGTTCACTTGACATTCTTTTTCACTGACGGTGCAAAAAAAAAAAAAAAAAAATTGTACAAATTGCACTTGCAGCCATGATGCCAAGAATGCAAAAATAATAAACAATATGAAGGCCCCACCAGAAAGATGGAAAATCGTGTGTTTGGCAATTAATGTTTGTCAATTATGGGCCCATGAAGAATTCAATTTTAAATAGACTCTAACTATATAAACTGTGTGTTTAGATGTTGAGGGCAGTTTAAAAATGTACACATCTCATAAAGCCGCAGACCACAGGAGATCTAACAAGTTATAACTCGTAGGCTGCGTTTAGATGTTGAGTTGAATTATTTTATAAATAATAGTAAATTGAGATGGTTGAGTAAATTTTATGAGATCTATTTGATTTGAGTTTATGTGTATTTGGATGTTAAGATAAGTTTTATGGGATTCAATGTTCACCGGATATTGTTAAGATATTCCCTCTCACTGCCAGCACAAAAAGACAAAAAGTTTTTGTACAATGCACTTGCAGCCATGATGCCAAGAATGCAAAAATAATAAACAATATGAATGACCCACGAGAAAGATGAAAAATCGTGTGTTTGGCAATTAATGTTTGTCAGTTATGGGCCCACGAAGAATTCAATTTTAAATAGACTCTAACTATATAAACCGTATGTTTAGATGTTGAGGGCAGTTTAAAAATGAACACATCTCATAAAGCCGCAAACCACAGGAAGTCTAACAAGTTATAACTTGTAGGCTGCGTTTAGATGTTGACTTGAATTGAGTTGAATTTTTTTATAAATAATAGTGAATTGAAATGGTTGAGTAAATTTTATGAGGTCTATTTGATATGAGTTTATGTGTGTTTGGATGTTAAGATAAGTTTCGTGAGATTCAATTTTCACTTAACATTCCTTTTCACTGCCGGCACAAAAAGATAAATTTTTTTTGTACAAATTGCACTTGCAGCCATGATGCCAAGAATGCAAAAATAATAAACGTACAATATGAGGGCCCCACGAGAAAGATGGAAAATCGTGTGTTTGGCAATTAACGTTTGTCAGTTATAGGCCGACGAAGAATTCATTTTTAAATAGACTCTAACTATATAAATCGTGTGTTTAGATGTTGATGGCAGTTTAAAAATGAACACATCTCATAAAGCCGCAGACCACAGGAGGTCTAACAAGTTATAACTCGTAGGCTGCGTTTAAATATTGAGCTGAATTGGGTTGAATTTTTTTATAAATAATTGTGAATTTAGATGGTTGAGTAAATTTTATGAGATCTATTTGATATGAATTTATGTATGTTTGGATGTTAAGATAAGTTTTCTGGGATTCAATGTTCACCTGACATTCCTTCTCATTACCGGCGCAAAAAGACAATTTTTTTTTTTTGTACAAATTGCACTTGCAGCGATGATGCTAAGAATGCAAAAATAATAAACGTACAATTTGAGGGCCCCACGAGAAAGATGAAAAATTGTGTGTTTAGAAATTAATGTTTGTCAGTTATGGGCCCACGAAGAATTCATTTTTAAACAGACTCTAACTATATAAATCGTGTGTTTAGATGTTGAGGCCAGTTTAAAAATGAACACATCTCATAAAGCCGCAGACCACAAGAGGTCTAATAAGTTATAACTCGTAGGCTGCGTTTAGATGTTGAGCTGAATTAAGTTGATTTTTTTTTATAAATAATAATGAATTGAGATGGCTGAGTAAATTTTATGAAGTCCATATGATATGAGTTTATGTGTGTTTGGATGTTAAGATAAGTTTTGTGGGATTCAATGTTCACATGATATTGTTAAGATATTCCTTTTCACTGCCAGTGCAAAAAGACAAAAAAATTTTGTACAAATTGCACTTGCAGCCACGATGCCAAGAATGCAAAAATAATAAACAATATGAGGGCCCCACGAGAAAGATGGAAATTGTGTGTTTGGCAATTAATGTGTGTCAGTTATGGGCCCAGAAGAATTCAATTTTAAATAGACTCTGACTATATAAACCATGTGTTTAGATATTGAGGGTAGTTTAAAAATGAACACATCTCATGAGTTTAACATCAGCCCTTATATTCCAAACCATCAACTCGAACGAGTCAGTGCTTGCTAATGCTAATTATGCAAGTAAGCATGAGGTTTGGGCTCGTCATGGACCCGCCGTGCCTTGCTTTGCTGCAGCCTTTGATCTTGGGCCCACATCTAATAGAGAGCCCATTCTAAGCAAACCTGAAAGCATTGGCCCAAAACCCAGCATGTTTACAGCAATTATTTAGTTTTTATTTGGGATTGCTACTCATAAGAGCACTAGCAATGGATTCGCCAAATGCATCCTTAAATTTTAGCCAATATCACACTTTTTTACATTTGCATATTCTATTTAAATTCAATCCCCACATCGGATTAGCCATTTACTCTCTCTATAATAATAAAATATTATTAAATTAATAATTTTCTTATTTAATTTTTTTATATCACATTTTATAATTCTATTAATTAAATATTAATAATAATTATATTCTAATTAAATTAATATTAAAAAATCATATTTTTAAAAGTCGTTTAATGTTAATAACAAAAAATATTTGA
Source organism: Pterocarya stenoptera (assembly GCA_003123785.1). Classification (NCBI taxonomy): domain Eukaryota; kingdom Viridiplantae; phylum Streptophyta; class Magnoliopsida; order Fagales; family Juglandaceae; genus Pterocarya; species Pterocarya stenoptera. Next base: position 106,189 of record QEOT01005578.1, on the reverse strand, counting down.
TTAAACTCATCAAAAATTCTATCTAAATTTCTTAATTTCAAATCAAATAATATTTTTATTGGAGTGAGAAATTAATATTTTAATATTTGCTTGGAGTGAGAAATTATTATTTTAACTTTTGATGAATCAATTTGGTTCTTTAAATTTGACTAATCACTGTAACTAACATCCAAATTGTTTTAGAGATGTCCAATTCAATGTGGGGACTTTTTAGCACATATTATCTAAAATTTGGCTAACCTTTAATTTTAGCCAAGTCAATGCTAGTGCCCTAACGGAGCTTTTCATTTTCAGCTTCTCTACGTACAGTCGCAGATGGGAGTCGGCGTGCAATTGTCTAACTCAAGTGTCATGTCGGTGTTAATAAAAAATTAAACCAAAAAAGAAAAAAGAAGGTTGAAGAAGAATTTTCCACCACCAAGTGCCTCTCTCTCTCTCTCTCTCTCTCTCTCTCCTTCATTTGTTTGAACGGACCCCCAACAACACCTCAGGTCGTCATCAATGGAAGAACCTATGCCTTTCTAAACCACATCGACTCAACTCTCAAACCCTCCTACTATCGCCCAATGCCCACCTCCAAAACCTCCTGCTCCCACTCCTTTTCCTCCGAAGAGCATGAAGAGACCACTTGACACAAGTATTCATATCCATAACCCAACTACTTTCAGATGCGTGCCGTTATTAAAGAGCATCGCCCACATTTTGTTAAGATTCTTCGGATCCCTGACTTTCGGAATTGTAAGGCAGCTGAAGAAATACTAGAACAGATGAAACTTATGACTGAACTATACAAAAAGATCACTACAGAAACAGTTTATGCAAGTAAGAGTAAGAACGTGATAGAAGGTCAGCCTTTGTCAAGTGAAAACTAGGATGATCAGAAGCCACAAGAGTAGCCCCAAGATCTTAAGCCAACAATGGAGCAGCCTCAACAAGACAAGGCATTTGTAAAACCATCTAAGAATAAGTTCTTCACAAGTGTTGCGTTTGAGAAGCGGGGAGCTGAAGATGTTAAAATTCATGGGACATATGTTATTGGAGGATTAGCTTTTGGCGGGAATTACATCACTTATTTAGGTGATGATCCAGTCTATTAGGGAGTAACCAAAGAATCATTTCGAATAAGTAATTTAGCAAAGTAATTCTTTTTTTTTTTTTTTTTGCTTTCACTCTTGGTACTAATGTATTCAACCCGGACCTTGAAAATTTCTAGAACTCAACCCCATGTTAGTAGTGTAAGGAGGAGTTCTCTACAATCGTATCTGGTAATAGTAATGGGCACGGAGAAGTGAGATAGTCGGAGACCGAGATACAGAGGGAGAGAGAGAGGTTGAAGGAAAAGAGGAGAGGGGACATGTACAGGGAGAGGTGGGCCCGCGATTGCATCACCGTTGCATAAGACGACTGTATTTAGCTTTTTTCTTTAATTTTATAACTTTATTAAAAAGTTTTAAGTAGTAAACAGTTTAATAAGCTTGTGCCTAAAGCACTTTATAAAGTTATTATGGTGGTTTACAAAAATATTAATTTAGTGCCTTGAAAAAAAAAGTAGGTTTTCGGCTATTTTTAGGTGTTTAAAGCAATTTTTTTATTTTATAAATTTTCCTAACATAATATTTTAAAATTGAAAGATTTAATTTAGATTGAATCTCGCATTATTATGTTAAAAAATATTGAATGGGTCAAATTAACTCTCTAACCTTAATGTCCCAGGATTATAAAACTGGTATGCTAAAAGCTATGGAATGTATTTTCACGGAATTGTTTTATTATTATTGATACTTTTGAGATTTTGGTAAGAAATAGAGCTATAAATATATATATATATATATGTATTACAGCTTTTAATTGTACGTAAAGCTTTATGGTAAACATGCACTTCGAAAGATATTGACTACCTAAACAACATTAATTAATTAATTCTACAAGAAAATAGGTATATTGTGGCGATTTTATTTTCGTTGGAAATAAAATAAGTGGTTTTTTGGTTCGCCCCGCTCTTTTAACCTCATCTTGCGATTAATAGCACCCGATCCACTTTATTTATTTATTAACTAGATTTAGTGATGATATGAATTGTTGCAATAGAGTATAATGTATTGCGACGATGGGTTTTGTGTCGCAACAAGGGTAATGATATCCTTCCGGCTCACTACTACTCTTTTACTATCCAAGTGCCCACATGGCTTCATTTATTTATTTCTCTCTTCCTCTACCTTCTACCTTCCTCCAACTACTGCATTTTCTCTACCCGAGATCCAAAAACTGCAAGAAGCTTTTGGGAGAAGTCTCCCGTTCGCTCGCCCAAAATCCACGTCTTCCTCTCAAAAGCACAGCTCGACCAAACCGCCCTCTCTTCCAACAAAAGCCCTCCCCTCAGACCAAAAGCCACCCAAACGGTGCCAGAAAGGGTATCGGTCTACTCTCTCTCTCTCTCTCCCCCCTTCTCTCTCTCTCACACATAAAAACCCCCATTATGGCGTGCCTCCTGCAGTGGCCAACCACCGTTCAGTGGCAGCTGCTCGAGACAGAGAGGCCGAAGTGGGAAAATTGGTGACACAACAAAATTAAGAACTCTAAACTAACTTGAGATTGTGTATATTAAGATACGAGGCTACGAGCAGCATCTTTCTTCGAATTTGTCATTCTGCACTCGAAATAGTAACTGATGAGGGGAATTTAATTAATATTTCCAATATGATTCTAGTAGTTATTAAGGAAATAGAGTTATAGTGTATGTTTTAGTGCGATCTGAATAATACTTTTTACACTCAGATATATTTTATTCTGATGGTACTGGTGAAAATTGCAAAAAACATTCATGGGAGTTTGGTTCCTTTTTCCGTACTTATGTTGCCATTCAGTTTTTTGTTAGCATTGCAACAAACCTGTTTGGATCTGTTGGTTCAACTTCAATTCTATGCCCGTTGTATCTAGCCAGATTTCTAAAGATGGAAATGAGTTTAAGATTCTCCGTGAAAACAAAGTGATGGACTTCCTGTTGCAGACATTTAGAAAGCAAAGCTTAGATCATGAAGTTAAAAGAAACTCAAGGTTATGAAGCCGTTCCATTTTCAACAGCCAATGAGAACTCTGATCAGTTTAGGAGAGAGAGAGAGAGAGTTTATGTGCCTTCTATGTTTCGAAGGAGACGGAGACTTCTGCCACAAGTTTATGACAGTTTTCGAATTTCGGCCAGCGGAAATGCAGTAGGCAAAGAAGGAGAAAAAAAATAAATAAAGCCATGTGTGCGCATAGGTAGTGAAGTGGCAGTAGTCAGTAGTAAGGGTATCATCACCCTTTGCGTCGGTATTGAGTTCTGGGTGCCAAATGCAATAAAGCATTTATTTTTCCCTCCTTCTTCACTTCCCCGTATTTTCTGAATCCCGATTGCCAAACGCATCAAGATTTCCTTCTTAGTTGAAGCAAACTTCTCGTATATTTCATATATGTTAAAATAGTATTACAAACAGTGCCTTTATATAGGCATTATGCTTTACGGTTTTGTACAGAGTCTAAAATATTCTAGTCTGGAAAAGGTTAAGTTTGTTACAAAAGGTGCAGAGTAATGGGCACGTTTACGTGACTGCATTGCACGTCTGGAGCTGCAATGGTTGTGAGCTGGTATTTGGTGCAATGACTGTTTTAACCTTAGCATCCCCCCTCAAGTCAAGTTGCAGATGGTGTAGATGAAGACTTGAAGATAGCTGCTGGAAGCATGCTGCTGAGAGAGGTTTGGTAAGTATGTCAATAAGTTGATCTTTACCAGAAAGAAAAGCCACTTTCAAGGACTTGTTGAGGACCCGATCTCTAACAAAATGGAAGTTAATTTTGATGTTCTTTGTTCGTGCATGAAATACTGGGATGAAAGGTAAGTGGCACCCAAATTGTCACAGTAGAGTAAAGGAGCACTAGTGAGTTGCACGCCAATATCTCGGCATAGATGTTGCAACTAGATAACTTATGTGGTAGTGTTTGCAATTGCCTTAAATTCTGCCTCCGTGGAAGACTTGGCGATAGTTGGTTGCTTCTTTGATAACCAAATGATCAAATTGTTCCTAAGGAAAATGCAAAACCCACTCGTAGATCGTCTGTCGTCAGGGCACCCTACCCAATCGGCATCAGAAAATGCAGTGATGTTGAAAGAGGAAGACAGAAAGAGCTGAAGGCCAAGAGTGGATGTGTGCTTAAGGTATCGGAGGATACGCTTAACTGCCATCCAATGAGGTATGCGAAGGGCATCCATGAATTGACATACCTTGCCAACAGCGAATGCAAGGTCTGGCCATGTGAAGGATAGCTATTGCAACGAGCCAACAGTGCTTCGGTATAATTCGGGGTCTTCAAACAGGTTGCCTGTAAATGCACTTAGATTATTAGAGGTGGCCAAACACGATTTCATAGGTTTTGCTAGATGCATATTCATCTTAGAAAGCAAGTCATTGATATACTTCTGCTGAGTGAGAAGTAATCCTTGAGAATTAAATGTTGCTTCTATGCCCAGGAAAAATTTCAATTTGCCGAGGTCAGTGATTGGAAAATCACTTCACAGAGCAGCAATAAGCTCGGATATGCACTGAGTGGAAGACCCTGTGATCAAGAGATCATCTACATAGACCAAGACAAATAGAGTAGATGATCCAGCCTTTCGAAAGAACAATGAAGAGTTTGCTGCAGAGATTTTAAAACCAAAGTCCACAAGATGACCACTCAACCAGGAATACCAAGCCCGTGGGGACTGTCGAAGGCCATAAATGACTTTGTGTAACCTGCATACATGAGATGGAAATTGTGGATTAGAAAATCAAGGCAGTTGGGACATAAAGATAGTTTCATTAAGTGGACCATGCAAAAACACATTTTGCACGTCGAACTGCCTGATGGGCCAGTGTTATGAAACTGCCAAAGTAAGGACCATTCAAACTGTCGTGGCCTTCACTACTGGGCTGAAGGTTTCGTCAAAGTTGATGCCAAGCTGTTGAAGATAACCTTTGGCAACGAGGCGAGCTTTTCTTCACTCAATGGAGTCGTCAGCAAACCTTTTGGTTCGGAAGACCCACTTGCAGGTCACAGTGTTGGTGGAGTGAGATGCAGGAACAAGAGACCACGTTTGATTTTCCAGAAGTGCATTGAATTCAGTTACCATTGCGTCGCGTCACTCTGGGTATTTCTATGCAACTGTAAAACATGTGGGAGTTTTTGGAAAAAAGTCAATGGCAAAGATATGGGCACGGGGAAGAGGCCATTTGATAGTGCCATTTGCAAATTGTCGAGGTTGAGAGGTGTTGGTGCGTGATCTAGTCAACATTGGATGTGCATGCAACGGAGGATCAGGCGGATATGAGCTCGGTGATGTTGATAATGGAGATTGAGAGGGAGAAGATGAAGGGGGAGATGATGGTGGCGGGCTTAGAATTGCTGTAGAAGGAGACGAGGATGGAATGAGTTTGTAAAGAATGGGTTGGGCCACATGGGTGGGTGGTGAGGCAAGCATGGGCTTTGGATGTTGGGCAAAGGGAAAATTAGATTCATTAAACTTAACATCTTTTGAAATATAGATCCGACCCAATTGAATGTTGTAGTAAATAAAGCCTTTGTGGCAAGGGCTAAGTCCAAGGAAAACACATGAAACTGGTCTAAAAGCAAACTTATTGGCATTATATGATGAGGTTAAAGGCCAACACTCAGCACCAAAGACGCGTAAACCAATGTAGTCAAGTTGCTTATTATATAGAAGTAAATGGGGTGAGGAGTTTTTGAGAGAAGGGGAGGGTAAAAGATTAATTAAATACACGGCATGAATGAATCCATAATTCCAAAATGTGAGCAGTAGTGAGGCATGGGCAGAAGGGCCAACCCAATATCAACTATATGATAATGTTTTCTCTCAACGATACCGTTTTGAGTGTGTGTATGTGGGCATGTAACACAATGTTTTATTCCACAGGATGCGAGATAGTCAAAGAATGGTCTAAACTCACCCCCCCAATCCGATTGGAATTGTTTGAATTGAAGTTCAACGTGACCTTTAAATTTAACAAATGAATCAAACGCTTGAGACTTATTTTTAAGAGGAAATAACCAGGAATATCGAGAAAAGTCATCAACAAAACTAATATAGTATTTAAATCCATTATGAGATACATGTGGTGAGGGACCCCATAAGTCTGAAAAAATAAGATGAAATGGAGCAGTGGATCGGTTTATCCGTGAGTGAGCTGGGACTCTATGGGATTTTGCCATTGCACATGCATCACAAAACACAGGTAACAGAGAAGGATCATATTGAAGAGGATGCTGACTAAGTATTGATTTGACTAGCTTGATAGATGGGTGGCCGAGTCGAGAGTGCCAAAGAGGGACTAAAAGAGAACTTGTCTAAGCTAATGGAGGTGTGGACAGAAAGAAAAGTAGAGTCCATTATTTGTTGTCCCTTGAAGGAGGATTGTCCCCGAGATGCAGTCCTTGATGAAAAACGAATAAGAAAAGAATTCAAATGAGAAGTTGTTATCAAGACAAAATTGTCATACTGAGATTAAATTTTTCTGGAAAGAGGGGATGCAGAGAATTTTATTGAGAAGAAAGGTAGAATTGGAAAAAGGGAGAGGCAAAACCAGTGTGAGATATAGTTATGGGTGATCCATCACCAACACGGAGCTGTTCATTACCATGATACTCAGAAGCATGCATATTCAAGTTTGCTAAATCATTGGTAATATGGTTTGTGGCCAGAGTATTGGGGTACCAGTTGATGTCAGGAGAGTATAGTAGCTGGATGAGAAATGAGCTACGGCTAGTTGTGAGACTGTGTAAGCCTAATTAAAACGATGGAAGCAACTAATTGCAGAGTGACCATGGCGATTGCACACCTAACAAATTAGAAAGTTGTTAGTGGAAGTAGAGAAATTATTCCCATTGTTATCTCATCCATGCTGAGGATTGGAACAGCCACTTCCTTTGCCACGATAATTGTTTCTACCCCCTCGAGGTCCTCGACCACGTTGAGCAGATTGTGATTTTGCAGTGAAGTTGGCTGAAGTTTCACTATGAAAGAACTGAGTGTCTGAGTGGTGGAGCATGCGAGCTTCATGAGCCAAAAGATGGCCAAGTAATTCATCAGGTGAGATTGGTTCAATACAGGTAGTGACTGATGGTACAAGAGCATCATTGTGATCATTACCGAGACTAGCAAGCAAGTATGGTACGAACTTAGAGGGAGGAAGAGGGCGGCCTGCAACTGCCATGGTGTCTGCCAAGGTTTTAGCTCGGCGTAAATAAGTGAAAATGGAGTCAGAACCCTTCTTTAGAGAGGCTAGCCGTCACTCAGTTTGTATGACACGAGCTTGTGAAACAGACGCAAAGGAGGAATCTAGGGAAAGCCATACAGCTAGAGCAGTATTGCAACCAACCACTTGGGCAATAAGAGGTTCAGAGAGCGAAGAAATAAGGGCAGACATAACCATTTGATCATATTCAAGCTATGATTCGTAGGCTGGGTTTGGGGTGGAATCGAAGATTACAGGTTTTGGAGGAGGACAGGAACCATCTACATATTTGTAGAGGTGCTGCCCACGAAGATACGGGACTAATTGTGCCTTCCATAAGAGGTAGTTTTCGGGTGTAAGTTGACTGTAATGGCATGGGACAGATTTGGGTGAGGAAGGACGGGGCAAGAAGAAGAAGAGGAAGAGGAAGCAGCCATGGACATTTGTCCTATGGTGCTCTGATACCAAGTTGAAGCAAACTTCTCATATATTTTATATATGTTAAAATGGTATTACAAACAGTGCCTGTATATAGGCATTATAGCTTACGGTTTTGTACAGAATCTAGAATATTTTAATCTGGAAAAGGTGAAGTTTGTTACAAAAGGTGCAGAGTAATGGACGTATTTACGTGACTGCACTGCTCGTCTGGAGTTGCAATGGTTGTGAGCTGATAGTTGGTGCAATGACTGTTTTAACCTTAACATTCTTCAACCTCCATTCTCGCCTACCTTGAAGACACCCCCCAGTTTGCACACGGCGATTTTCAACGCTCCAGATTACCATACCTTTGCAACCTCGTCCTCCATTTGCTACTCCTTTCACTGAACCCAGGAAGACTCGAAGTGAACCAAAGTCACCGCCTCCACCTTCGTTTGTCCTTGTGATTGTTTTGGGAAGTCCATTGATATCGGCGGTCAAGATCGTCGATCGACACGGTGGGGACTCTCTTGCCTGCACCGCAGGTATCTATGGATCCCTTTAAGAAATATCTCTCCCCCTTGTACCTCGCATGAGTTTTATTGCAAAAATGTTATATTTAGGTGGTTTGATTAAGCGTGTGTCTGAAAGCATGTCCTTTCTGGGCGTATGTTATGCGTCCTTGTTTCTGTGCCCCACGTTTTTTTTTATCTGTAGCTTATGGATTTTTCCCCTTCGTTTGGTTTATTCGTGGCCCCTTCACTAGTGCATTTTTGTGTTTGTCTCCTTCCACTCATGTTCTTGAAGTTTCAAACTGTCACCCATTCAAAATTAGTGAAAATGCTGGGTACTTGAAGTTCCAAACTGATGCATTTAAAGGAAAGGGAATGCCTTTTAGGTTTTGTTCTTTATTCAAGTGCAAAATTTTAGTTAGAAATCGCTGTTAGTTTCTTGCTGCAAGATTGCCAGTCTTGAGCACTTACCACTCTTTCTATCTCCAGTGTCCATAGTTATCAACTTATCATATATATACACTTTCTGCTTGTATTTTTCTTTTCGACTGTTGGGCTATTCAGGTTTGTAGGAATTGGTCATTGCACATAAACATTACAAAAGATCTTTGTATCTCTTTGAAGGGATACCAGCAAACCTGGTGCAGAAAGTATGATTATTTTCTAGGGACAGTGCTTTTTTTTTTGCATCCCTTGATCAATATTTTCACTGCTAATCAAGACCTACTGTTCATGCTAATCTATCTTTTGCCTTCATAAATTGATACTAGTTTTTATTTGTAAGTAGCTCTACCATATTAGTACTGATATGGTACTAATCTATCTCATGCCACGATCTTGTACTCTTGTACCAAGCCTCAACAAAAGAGATCAAAACCAAGCTTAATAGGTTGGATTAAAAATACCAAGAGAATCCCTTAACGTTGCTTCTTTTTTAGCATAAAATCGCTAGTAACGGGGGTTCAAAGCACCGCTCAGATTTTGGCAACATGCAACAGTTACATGATGAGTAGACATTAGCATGAATTGGACTTGGTATAAGGCAAGTTGAGGGGAGCTTTGGATCACAAGATGGGAACTTTGTGTGGTTGGATACATGGATTTTAGTAAGGGAGTGTGTTTGCATGAAGGAATGGTGATGGTAGTATGGCTCACAACTTGGGAAGCTTACTGTGTTCGGCTTCCATGGAGTTAAGGGAGTGTGCTTGGTTGACGAAAAAGAAATTATTAACGACTTTAAGCCTGTGAGAAGATGGTGGTGGCACTTTAAACCTTTTTCAACTCACTTAACCTCTAGAATCCAATTCATAAGTGCAAAAACCATTTCTTACGTCCAAGATTATCTTGCTCTTTTTTACTCTTAGATTATGCATGTGCCTCGTTAATTTGTGTATACATGGGTAAAGCCCCTTTTTGCACAATTTTTTTTTTTTTTAATTTTCACATATAAAAAATGAAAATATAATACCTTAAATGGCACAAGCAACAACTTCAATACATGTCAAATCTTTTTTTGGCTTAGAAATGGGGCAAAACCTTTGGTTATAATAAGTTCAATGCCAGATTCCCAAAAGTAACTTAATAATGTGGGATAAAAAAACTTACAAATCATTTTTTCTTTTTTGGTAAGTAAAGCTACCCATTTTGTTGAGGGTGTATTAAGGCTACACACTCTGCTCAACTGCATGCTATTCAATGAATATCCGACAAATCTAAGGACATTTTGTTATTCAATGCATAAAGTACGTACCCATTCGTTTTTTTATTGCAAACTGCATGCAATTCTGATTGGTATTAGATAAAGTTAGTCAATGCATACAGTCATATATGCATTATATGGAGCCAAATTGAACATCACTTATTCAGAAGAATAAGTTGGTATTTGTCATAATGGATCTGTATCGTATGAATTATTTGTTTATCTGTAACTTCTTGTTTGATACTGATTTGACTGTTTTTGTTAAAACCAATTAAATAAACTCTCAAGAGTTCAAGATTATTGCACTCTATCTGTATAGTGCAATAACAACAAGCTGTAAGTGAGAATTATCTGCAGCTTTTTAGCGCACTGGACACTTTCCCCAGTAGGGAGGGTGAAATTTAATATTGATGGTTCATCTCTTGGAAATCTAAGACTTTATATTTGGTTTATCTCTTCACTTAATCTCCGGAAACCAACATGTTCGATGAAGTATAAAGCATTAAAGCAAGGGCTACTATATTCTTTAATGGGTTCGGTTTATATCATCTCATTCTTTAGCCTGATTCTATAAATTTGATCCATGTTTTTAATCAGCCCCTCTCCATTTTCGAGAATTCTTGAATGACTTGGGATGACATCTTCACTTTTTCCTTGCAGCACAACTCTAGAGATCAAGGTAACTCTATTGCTGACCAGGTATCAAAAATCACCCCGTGCTAAAGGTTTGTCTGAAGCTTTCTTTCAAGCTATCTCTCTTTTGACTAGATTAGCATCGACAGAAATCAAATTAGATAATTTAACATGGATTGCCAAGGTTTAGGCATACTCTGTATTTTTTAACCATTTTTTACATTGTAAACTTTTATTAATTATTACACACTGAAAATACTCCAGCTACAGGTCGTTCAACTATCACAGGAGACACATGTCGTTTAGCATCAGGTCACAAGTTTGGAAAGGGTTATTGTCCATGTACATTTCATATATATTCTTGTTCTTTGTTATTTTCTCATTAATTCCCTGTGTATTCTTTCTGTTATTAGAATATTACCATTTGTGGTAAAAGGCAATTAGTTTGTTACGAATAAGTGTATATATTTAGCCCATCACTGCACAGTGCAATATACAAGATTATTCTTATCAGAGGAATATTCACGATATTCTCCACCCCCTTTGTGTGAACTGCTCTCTGGTTTCTTTTCCATTTCAAGACTAACATGGTATCCAGAGCCTCGAGAGCACCATCCATGGAGGATCCCCTTGATAGTTCAAACGAATCATCTTCTCCCTCCCATCCCTCAGTTCATTCCGGCAATTCCTCAAACATCAACCACACCGTAAACCTAACCCGTTACCTTAACCTTACAGACCCTAGCAACCATTTCGGCTAGACACTGGTGACAACCCCGCCGTGATTTTGGTCACGGATTTACTCACCAGTAACAACTATTCCACCTGGTCCTGTGGGATGTGCAGAGCCCTTCGAGCGAAGAACAAATTGGGCTTCATATCTGGCTTGATCCCTAAACTGACTAACCCAGCTGATCTCTTATTCGATTTGTGGGAGCGCTGCAACGATATGGTAGTCTCGTGGTTGCAAAACTCCATCAGCCCCTCCATCAAATCTAGCGTGGCCTTCGTTGATGATGCTCGTGAGATATGGCTCAACCTGGAGGATCGATTCTCTCATCAGAACGGACCTTGAATTTATCAGCTCAAGAAGACCTTAGCCAGCATCCTTCAAGAATCCGACACTGTAAGTGTTTATTACAGCAAGTTAAAAACCCTATGGGATGAATTGTTGATTTATGATCCCATCCCTTTTTGCTCATGTGGTTCAATGAAAACACTATCTGATCGGTACCAACAAGATTGTGTCTTCCAATTTTTGATAGGGTTGAATGACACTTACTCCCTTGTTAGGGATCAGATTATGCTTCTCGACCCCTTGCCTCCACTCACCAAAGTTTTTTCCCTCATCCAACAACAAGAACGCCACTACCAAATGGCCTCTGTCTCTCCTTCACCTGACTCCATGGCCTTTGCCATTAGACAACCCAACAAATTTTCTCCTCAATCCAAACCCAAGAAAGACAAACCTTATTGTACCCATTGCAAAATCATTGGCCACACTCTTGAAACCTGCTTCAAAGCTGGTAATGCTGAGCCACCTCTATGTTCTCATTATAACAAGTCTGGACACACGATGGAGAAATGTTATAAACTTCATGGCTATCCGCTTGGCCATAAATTGTTCAATAAGTCTCAAGGTTCTTCTGTTCATGCTGCTCAGAATGTTTCTCACCAAGAGGATGTTAGTGATGCTCGAGTCGGTCTCACTAAACTCCAATACCAGCAACTCATGGCTTTACTTCAATCTCGGGAGCATTCCACTGCTGTTCAGCCTTCTGCTAGTCAGATTCAATCCAATTTTCCCACCACTTCAACTCCTCACATTTCTGGTATATCACTTTGCTTATCCACCAGCACACAAAACACTTTATCTTCTCAACAAACTTCTTGGATTATTGATACAGGCGCAATAGACCACATGGTTTGTTGCCCCTCTTTGTTCACCACCATTACAACCACCATTTCTCACTCAGTCAGATTACCAAATGGGACAAATGTCCCTGTCACACACACTTGTTCAGTCTAGTTAACCCACTCCATTCTCCTCACTGATGTTTTATGTGTTCCACTTTTAAATTTAATTTGATTTCTGCCAAGAAATTGGCTGCCACACTTACCTGTTGTCTAGGGTTTTTCTCTGATTTTTGTCTCATACAGGACCTTCTCTCTTGGACAACGATTGGGAAGGATAAGGTGAGAAATGGCCTTTATTACTTGCTCAATACTGCTATTTCTCCATCTACTCTGGTCATCACACTTCAGCCACCCATCAAGAACTCCATCACAGCTTCTGTTACTAATTCCAATACTGTTTCTGACCTACGGTATTGTCGCCTAGGCCACCTTTCATTTCCAATTTTGCATCTGATTACAGATCCTATTGTAAGGGACTATATTTCTACCATTAATACAAAACCATGTTATGTTTATCCATTGGAAAATTTTCATAGACTTTCATTTCCTCATAGCACGCATAAAACAACAAGACCTTTTGAGATAGTGCATTGTGACCTCTAGGGACCAAGTTCTATCCCTGCCTATGATGGTTCTCTTTATTTCCTCACCATAGTCGATGACTTCACTCGAAGTACATGGCTCTATCTCCTTCACAATAAAGTAGAAACCAGAAAAAGCATTGAATCATTTGCCAACCTGATTGAAACTCAATTTGATCTAAAGATACAAATTCTAAGAAGTGATAATGGAAAAGAATTCCAAATGCACGAATTTTTCAATACAAAAGGCATCATTCACCATACTAGTTGTGTTGCCACACCCCAACAAAATGGGATTGTGGAAAGAAAGCATCAACACATACTAAATGTGGTTCAAGCCAACATTCCTCTTGAATTTTGGAATGATTGTGTCTTGACAGCCACATATCTCATCAATAGGAATCCTAGCCCCTTACTCAACAACAAAACTCCTTTTGAACTTTTATTTAATTCTCCACCTTCTTACTCTCACTTGAGAGTTTTCGGTTCTCTTTGTTTTGCTTCCACCCTACATCAAGGAAGGAAAAAGTTTGATCCTAGAGGTCGCATGTGCATCTTTCTTGGGTATCCTTTTGGCACTAAAGGCTACAAACTCCTTGACCTTGAGTCAAGAACAACCTTCATCTCTCGGGATGTGCTATTCCATGAGTCCATTTTTCCTTTTCACACAATCAATAATCCCTCACCCACTCCTTCCTCTAATCCCTCATTTGTTTTTACACAACCTCTAGCCGATACACTTTCCATTTCTTCTTCACATTTTTCATCTGTTACACCCACCCATATAGCCACGCCTTCACCACCATTTGTCCCTTCCACCTCCCCCATACATGAATCCTCTTCCTCCACATCTCCACCTCTCATTTCCCCACCTAACCCTCCTCTACACAAGTTCACCAGAGCAAGAAGAGCTCCACAGTATTTGCAAGAATTTCACTGCGGCTAGACCTCACTTTCAGCTCCTTCTCAGTTGCTGTCCACTCCTATACCTGGTAATCCTTGTTCTCTTGCTAATTTTTTATCTTACCAGAAATTTTCCCCTTCTTTTACTGCTTTTTCAACTTCCATTTCCACCATTTCTGATCCCACTACTTATAAACAAGCTGTGAAACACCCTGGTTGGTGTCAAGCCATGGAAGCTGAATTGTTAGCTTTAGAACAAAACCATACATGGGTCATCACTGACTTACCTCTTGGAAAAGAAGCTATTGATTGCAAATATGTCTATAAGACCAAGTTCCATGCTGATGGGTCTGTTGAAAGGCTAAAAGCAAGGCTTGTAGCAAAGGGGTTTACACAACAAGAAGGAATAGATTATACCGAGACATTTTTCCCCGTAGCCAAACTTGTCAGTATGAGGGTTTTATTGTCCATTGCTGCTATTCATGGCTGGTCCCTCTTCCAATTTGATGTTAATAACACATTTCTCCATGGAGATTTAGACGAGGAGATTTATATGCGTAAACCACCCGGTTACAACAAAAGAGGACCCAACTAAGTATGTAAACTTCTCAAAAAGTCTCTATGGCCTTAAGCAAGCCTCACGGCAATGGTATTCTAAATTCTCCTCATCACTTATTGCTTTTGGCTTTCACCAATCTAGAGCTGATTATAGTTTATTTACTAAACTAGATGGCACTTCTTTCACTGCTCTTCTAGTTTATGTAGATGATATAATTGTTACTGAAAATTGTCCATCCTCTATTGCATCTCTTAAATGTTTTCTTAACACCCACTTTAAGATTAAAGACCTTGGTTGTTTGCGCTACTTCCTTGGCTTGGAATTTGCAAGATCTTCTAAAGGAATTCATTTGTGCCAAAGAAAGTATGCTTTGGACATCTTGGCGGACTCCGGTACACTTGGCAACAAACCCCTTCAGCTCCCTCTTGAGTAGAATTTCAAACTTAGCAAGCATATTGGAGTTCTCCTATCGAACCCAAGCAATTATAGACGACTTATAGGTCATTTGTTATATCTCACAATTACTAGGCCTGATATATGCTATGTTGTCCAACTCCTAAGTCAGTTTATGGATCATCCAACCACTTCACACTTGGCCACAGCTCATAAGGTCCTTCGTTACATTAAAGCTGCCCCTGATCATTTCCTCTTCTTCTCAGCTTTAGATCACAGCATATTGTGACTCCGATTGGGCATCATGTCCCAACACGCGTAGAAGTGTTACCGGCTATTGTGTTTTCCTTGGGGACTCTCTGGTTTCTTGAAAATCTAAGAAACAATTTGTTGTTTCTCGTTCCTCAGTTGAAGCTGAGTATCGTTCTATGGCCTCTATATACTCTGAAATTACTTGGCTCTGCTATCTACTCATTGATCTTCAAGTTCCTCATCCACAGGCTGCATTACTTCATTGTGACAACCAAGCAGCTCTTCATATAGCTACCAATCCTGTTTTTCACGAAAGAACGAAGCATATTGAATTGGATTGTCACCTAATCCGAGACAAGATTCAAGAGGGAAGCATCACCACTGCTCACATTGCCTTAAATAGCTAGCTCGCTGATATTTTTACCAAGGCTTTGTCCTCATATCTTCTACGGCAACACTTGTCCAAGATGGGAATAGTGAATCTCTATTCTCCATCTTGTGGGGGGCTATTATACATTGAAAATACTCCGGCTGCAGGTCATTCAACTATCACAGGAGACATGTCGTTTAGCATCAAGTCACAAGTCTGGAAAGGGTTAATGTCCATGTACATTTCATATATATTCTTGTTCTTTGTTATTTTCTCATTAATTCCCTGTATATTCTTTCTGTTATTAGAATATTACCATTTGTGGTAAAAGGCAGTTAGTTTGTTACGAATAAGTGTATATATTTAGCCCATCACTATACAGTGGAATATACAAGATTATTCTTATCAAAGGAATATTCACGATATTCTCCATCCCCTTCGTGTGAACTGCTCTCTGGTTTCTTTTCCATGTCAAGACTAACATTAATATAGTTTACTTTTCATTGTGGTATAGATATATAGTTAGTTGGTATAGTTTTGTTTCCATTTGTTCTAGGACTTGCTTGTAACCCAAAGTTCTTATCTTCGTATATGGTACTCTCTAGCCAAAAGTGAGAACTATTAATAAATTGCTAGGTACCATTTCTCTTCCTAAAAAAAAAAAAGAGAACATGGCTATATATATATTGTATTAGAAACGTTTACATAGAATGTAATATGGCTGTTGACAGCCTAGCCAATCATGGTGCCATGGGCCATGAAGCAATTTGCAATCGTCTCTTCTTCAATTCCCTAAGCGCCATATGATTCATGTTCATGTTCTCTATATATCATACAAGTCTTTCTTTTATTCGACACTAAATCTTCTTTGTTATTATTCCTTATGCTCATCATAATGACTTGTTTTCATAATATCGTTATTGAATGTTTAGGAATTCGGTTTTGAGACTTTTACAAATTAATCACCTTATATAAGCTATTTCTCGAAGTTAATTAACAAAATTCGGGGAATCTCCTTAACTTTCCATGAAAAAAAAAAGCTAAGGTACTTATCTCCACCAAAATTTTTACTGCCAACTTTATTCTTATTCTGAATGTCTCAGTTGATTGCCTTCTACAATCCGTTCATGTGACTTTGCAAAACTTTGTTGCAAAGCATTATATTTATCATTTGCTTAATTTCTGGTCACCAATATGATATTATCTAGTAGACTCTTTATAAATTGATTTGATTCATCTGCTGCACTCTTATAATGAGTCTGATTAACAAGATTTAAATTCCAGAGATAGTGTTTGGTTTGATAACTCCTGACCATTTCCAAAACTAGCTACCATTTGAAGCATAATATTTAATGTTTGTTTGAAAGTGTTTGTGTGCTCCTGTAGGGTGATTGAAATTGGAATATTCAAGCATAATCTATGCTGCTTGCAGGTTTTTTTTTTCTGCTTAAAAAAACATATACATATAAATATATATAACTGATATTACTTAGTTGTTTCAGATTTAACTTTTTTCCTTTTCAACCAACGATGATTACCCGCAATGGTTGGTGATCACTGCATGATCATATAAATGCATCTCCCTTCACTTGACATGTGATGAATGATCTTAATTAAGCATCTCGATCTAAATAGACAATGTTTTTTTGGATAAAGTACTATATAGACAATTAAAGACTAATTAACTAGAGTCATCATCGAACTTTTAACACCTTAATTATAAGGACAAATTATTTGATAGCAATCTTAGACCAAAAACACTCACATAATGTCATAAACAAAGATCATTTGGATTTTTTACTTTTCAATTAATGGCAGAAAATCTCAAGACAAAATTAGGAGAATAGAAGAAGCTAACCAATAACCACACAGCAGGCCGCAAATCCTTTGTTAGGATACTGGAGGAGAAGGTATAATCTTTCAACTGATTTAGGCCGTAACTTGTATGGTCACAACCCATTTTCCGTAGAATCATGTTTCTGATTGATCATAGCTAACTATACAAATTCCACACACTTGTAGTGGGCAACGAATGCGAATTTGGTGGAGTTTTAAAGGATACTCACTAGTCGAAGAAGAACGGTAAATTTGTCACCTCAGCCACTGAAGATACCTATGTGAGTAGGATCTTTATGTTAGGCTATTTGCTGCACAAAATAATGGTTCGATTATTTTATATTTGAAAGTGATAAATTCATGAGTCATAACAGGACTTAACAATAACCATGCCAATTTTCCACGTGTAAAAGGAGATGGTTGGCAAATTGGATGATCTAGAGCCTAAACGACGCACCGATGAGGCAGCGGCGAGTGTGTTTAGGGAGATACTTGGGCATAGACCAGGATATGCCTGGGGGCTAGGGGAGATGGTCATCCCAGAGTTAACAAGACAACGGGACTGTTAACGAGAAAAAGAGTACCTTGCCTTAATTGAAAAATACGAGAAAGATGCCTAAAATTACAAGAGGCAACTTGATGAAATGAGGGATGAAATGCGCAAACTTCGTGAGAGGCAAAATGAAACTGATAAGATATTGAGGGAATTCTTCCAAAATATCCTATCTTACACTGAGACTCAGTGAGCTACCTTCAAAAAACATGGGAAGGGCTTTTTTGTGTATTTTGGGCACTTTTTGGTGGTGGAAGATGGTGGGTGGCCAATATATAAATCTAAACATATATATATTTTCACCCACACACACACATATATATAGTGAATAGGAAGGTTGTCTACTTTTGTATTATGGGAGTCATTGGGCAGTTGAGGGAATTTTTGGGCTTTACTATGTATTATCTATACGGTGTTGGGTAAGGATCTAACTTATTGTCGGCTTAGAAGAATTGCAGCACGATGAAAGACAATTCAGTGAAGGATTATTGTTAGTGAAGGAGATGACGGTTCTAAACTTCTAAAGACCTACGGGTACTAACTCAACTTCTTGGATTGTTGATTCGGGCGCTTCGAATCATATGACTGGTAATACGACGGGTCTCCATGGTGCTCGTAAGTATAAAGGCATGTAAAATATTCAGATCACCGATGGCAGTACTCTTCTTATTACTGCTGTTGGTAATTTGGGCTCTTCATTTCGTGACTTTTTTGTCTCTCATGCATTGTCTATCAATTTGATTTCTGTTGGACAATTGGTAGATAATAATTGTGATGTTCACTTTTCTCGTGGTGCTTGTCATGTGCAGGATTAGGTGTCAGGGACGGTGATCGCAAAGGGGCCTAAAATAGGACGTTTATATCCCTTACAGTTTTCCATACCTAATATTATTTCTCTTGCTTATACGGCTACTGCCAATACTAATGAAGTCTAGCATAAGAAATTAGGCCATCCTAATTCTGTTCTCTTGATTCATCTTATGAAACATGATTTTTAGGGCAATAAAGATTCATTTTCTTCTTCTCCTATATCTTTTGATTATGCTACTTGTCGTTTTGGTAAAAGTAAAATTTTACCTTTTCCTGCGCATGGTAGTCGTGATTCTGACTATTTTAAGATCATGCATACTGACGTTTGGGGTGTGAGTCCTATTATTTCTCATGGTCAGTATTGTTATTTTGTGACGTTTATCGATGATTATAGTCGATTCACCTGGATAGATTTTCTCTGTTCTAAAGCTGACATGTTTTCTATCTTTCAAAAATTTGTTGCGCTTGTTGAGACACAGTTTAGTACTTATATCAAAACTTTAGGCTCCGACTCAGGGGGGAGTACATGTCTCATTCTTTTCAAACTTTTCTTCAGCAAAAGGGGATCATTTTCCAACGTTCTTGTCCTTATACTCCCTAACAAAATGGAGTCGCTGAGCATAAAAATCGTCATCTCTTAGATGTCGTCCGTACTTTATTGATTGATTCTTTTGTACCTTCTAAGTTATGGGTAGAAGCTTTATCTACTGCTGTCTATTTGATCAATCATTTTCCTACTACTATTCTAGATTATGATTCTCCCTATTTTCGATTATTTGGCATATCTCTTGAGTATCAATCCTTTCATACATTTAAGTGTGTTTGTTTTCTTCATTTGCCACATGTTGAGCATCACAAGCTAGCTGCACAGTCTGTCACGTGTGCCTTTATGCGATATAGTCCTCCTCAGAAATGATTTGTTTGTTATGATGCTCATGCAAATAAATCCCCGAATCTCACGGAATATGATTTTCTTTGAAAATCAATATTTCTTTCAGTTTCAGGTTATTTCTGATCCTCCTATTACTCTTCTTCCCGCTTTTGATGGTGTGTCTTCTTCTATTAAGCGATTTCAACCAGGTATGGTGTATCATCGACGTCTTCCCCCTTCTTCAACGCCCCTTCCAGACACTAATCCGTCATCTGATTCTGCAGTTCCTATACCTCGACACCCCACCCGGGTTACACATCCACCAGATAGGTATGGTTTTCCTCACATCTTGCTTACTGCCACTCTCGATATTATTTCTGTTCCTCACTCTTATACCCATGCATCCACCAAAGCATGTTGGCAGCAGGCCATGCAAGAGGAAATCCAAGCTCTTCAAGATAATCACACTTGGGATCTTATAATTTGTCCCTTTGATGTCAAACCTATTGGTTGTAAATGGGTATACTCAATCAAGTTTCGAGCTGATGGCTCACTAGACAGATATAAGGCCCACCTCTTGGTTCTTGAAAACAAACAGGAGTATGGTATTGGTTATGAAGAAACATTTGCACTTGTTGCCAAAATGACTACTGTGCGGACTATCTTGGCACTTGCTATGCCGAAATGGTGGTCTCTTCAGGGGATGGATGTGAAGAATGATTTTCTAAATGGAGATTTGAAGGAAGAAATATATATGTCTCCACCTCCCAGCATGTTTGCAACACCTTCCTCGGAGGTTTATCGGCTACGCCGATCCTTGTATGGACTGAAATAGGCTTCACGTGCATGGTTCGACAAATTTCACTCTAACCTGCTTGCTTTTCATTTTACTCGGAGTCAGTTTGATTTTTCTTTTTTTCTTCACAAGACTTCTACAGGAATTGTATTGCTTCTTGTATATGTCGATGACATTGTGATCACTAGCTCCGATACTGAGTTAATTAAGCAATTACAACAACATCTTAAGGCCTCTTTTCACATGAAAGATCTTGGTCCCCTGCAGTATGTTCTTGGCCTTGAAGTACAACTTACTCCAACTGGTACGTTGTTACACCAGCACAAATACACGCAGGACGTTATTTTATTGGGTGGCCTCCAATCAGGTAACTCTGTTTTTACTCTCTTTGAGGTAAATATTAAGCTTCGTTAGGAAGAAGGAAAGCTTCTATTAGATCCATCCTTGTATCGGTAGCTTGTTGGGAGTTTGAACTACTTGACGATTACTTGTCCTGGCATTTCTTTTGCTGTGCAGCAAGTCAGTCAATTTCTGCAGGCTCCCCAACATCTTCGTTTAGCCACTACCCGCCGCATTCTCTGCTATCTGAAGGGCACCTCTACACGCAGGTTGTTCTTTCATAAAGAATCTTTCTTATAGTTGGAAGGGTATAATGATGCTGATTGGGCTGGATGTGAGGATACTAGTCGCTTTGTTACCGGCTGGTGCATGTTCTTAGGTAATGCACTCATTTCTTGGAAGAGTAAAAAGCAAGACAGAGTTTTCAAGTCCTCTACTGAGTCTAAGTATTGTGCTATGTCTTCCTTATGCTCTGAGATCACATGGCTTCGAGGGTTATTAGGTGAACTTGGTTTTCCTCAGCTGCATCTCACTCCTCTTCATGCTGATAATACCAGTGCTATTCAAATCGCCACTAATCCATTCTTCCATGAGCGTACGAAAGATATCGAAATCGATTGCCATTCCATACGTGAATCCTTTGACAAACATGTGATTACTCTCCCTCACATTTTCACTGAACGTCAAATTGCAAACATATTCACTAAACCTCTTTCTCGGCACCGGCATCAGTTCTTGGTTGACAAATTGATGCTTCTTAATCCACCAGCATCAATTTGAGGGGGGATGTTACGAATATAATTTAGGTCTTTCTATATTTAGATTGTATAGCAGAGAATTTGGCAAACTATAAATAGACTTAACGTGTTATAGGCAGAAGAAATATCTAGCAAGTTGTAACTCTTTTCTTCTATAAATAATGAAAGAAACCTAATGGAAGAGGTATTCATACCAAACTTGACAATTTTGACTCTAAAATATAAATCTTTCGTGAAGAATTTCTCTGTTGTAAACTGAATATATTGGTCCAATACATAAGGTTTTACTAAAAATCTCTTAAATCATCTATTTTATAGCAAATAGTAGAAGGTTTATTAGTTTTGATGTGCACGTACAGATCCAGAATAGGTGATACAATTTTTTGTTATGCCTAGAAGGCTTGTTACTTATAGGAGTTGAGCACAAGCACTAATACTCATAGTTAAGAACCAAACTCATTTGTCTCCATAATGGCTTGATATTTTTTGACTTTTATCTAATAAATGTATGAACTAGTTATTGTAAGTAGTCTGCAAGGAAAATGTGACTGTTTTTTAGCAAGTTGAAAAGTTAGCTAGGCATATATCATGGAGTGGTAGATGGGCCACTTAAGGATTTGATGGACAATGTTGATGCTGGTGTGTTGTGTATTGTATTTCTTCTATTATATGATATGCCACATCTAAATTCCATTAAATGCTCTACCTGACTTTTTTTCTATGTGATAGATTCTAAGCATTTCTAGCAAATGTGTTTATCCTAACATCCTCACATTGGCATGTTGTAACGTGGCTATGATTTTGATCATTATATTCCTTTAATGCACCAATGTTAAAAAACAGAAGTTCTCTTTGCTCTTTGATTGAAAATGTTTCTCTGATTCCATTTACTTTAAAATAGGGGGACACAAGTCTAAGAGCGGGTAATACAAAGTCAGCCCCTATTAGAAGGTTCAAAACAAAAACTGGAAATCAAACATGATAGTCATATCAATCTGCATGCATGTCATGTGAAAAAATCGCACGACACCTAGCTTACATATATGGAAGTTTGGGTTTTTCACAATTAGAAATATTTATTTTGATTTTTAAAATCTCCAATTGGACTGCATTAGCTCTTTTTAAAAGGTATGTAGAGGGTAGCCCTTATTTTGTATGTAAAGTTGCTCATAGACATCTTATTAAATACTAATTTTACAATATTTTGAATGAGTTTGGTTTGAATAACTGATTTTCTGGGATACATAATTCTAGATTGGACATGAGTCATAGGAATGGTTTCCACCTCGTGAGACCTTACCTCTATTCTTCCCTGCATTTTCTACATAAGCCAGAATGGCAGTTTTATGAAGTTCCATTACTATCTTGAACTTCAGAGACACTTTTCAATACATCAGTCACCAAAATGAGTAAGCTGCAAATAATTTTTCAATATTCACACTTTAAATTATTTTAGTCATCCCAGAAATTTGAGGATTTTCTTGAAAGTTAAGTAACAGAAGATTATTTTGCTAGATTTTGTCTTTGGAGGTACTGGCATAAAGCCCCAATAAAGAGGGAGAAAAAGAATGTGGCATGCATGGAGTGTAACCAACTTTTAATTTGTTGCATTTCCTTAAAAAAAAAAAA
>QEOT01005578.1:55317-69366 GCA_003123785.1 Pterocarya stenoptera | reverse complement strand
GCGGGGGATATTTTGGGACTCGAAGGGGTTGGCTCCTGGTACGTGTCTCAATCCAACACGATCTCTTAACTTAATATATAAAGAGGACTACTAGAGACATAAAAGGATAAGGAATTTCATACACTAATATGGCACACATCGGCGGTCCAAGTAGTACTATCGACACTCCACACCGGTGATGTGTTAGTGTGCCACATCAGTATGTGAAATTTCTTTATAGAATCTCTTTGTATCTATAATATTTTCTATAATTAAATAATAATAATAATAATGTTAGTATATTTCCATTTTGTTCTGATCTTTAACTATTTATTTTTTTTAATTATTTTTGTTTTCTTGGCAAGTTAATATTTATAAATAAAATTAACGAATACAAGACATAAGTTCAGTGGGGTGAGAATCTCCTGCAGTCTTTCCAAAGCCAACACACATTACAACACAAAAATAAAAACAAAGTGAGTGACCAGAGTCAAAAAATTGACTCCTATTCAATTCCCACAAGGGGAGACCGTTTGAAGACTGTTTTAAATAATTTGATAAACAGACTATAAAACTGCAACTAAAAGTCACAGTTCAAAAAGATGTGCTGCAACGTATTGGTCTGGACTGGCTAGAAGAAACTGTCACATCCACTTTCACTTGATCATTGGGTTAGGGAAAGCGGGAACATAGTGTAGCAACTGAAAATAATGACGAATCGCCGGCGAGGAGGAGGAGGAGCTACAGGCGGTGGTGGCGCTTGCAGGTCACGCGCCACTGCTGAGTAAAAAGAACAATCGGATATGAAAGATCTAAAGTCGTAGATCCCAAAACTACCGCACGTGCACTCCAAGGAGTAGGGGCTCGTGAAGGTCACATGCAGTGCAAGCTGCGCATGAGAAGAACGCGCTACACCGATAGAAGAATTTCTTCCTCAAATATGACGTCGGCACCCAAAGAAACGAAAGAAGGGGCACATGTCCACCAATGGACACCAAAAAATAGAAGATCGCCAACTATAAACGATGCTACCAAAAAAGTGGAAAAAAAAAAAAGAGAATAAACGAAAATAAACAGAGATAAAGGCGAGGAGTGGAGTTGGGTAGAGTCGAAGTATCAACCCTGCTCTCTCCGGTGAACAAAAATACTTTTTAGAAGATGCAATGGAAAGAAATGGAGAATAATTTATTTATTAATTAATAAAATAATTATTAATGTATTGATATTTTAAAAAATATTAAAAAATAAATAAATTTATTTTACCGACACCTGAGACTGCTGGTCAGCACCCTATGAGTACGAAAAAAATAAAAAAATATGGGTCTCAGTGGTAGTGCGGTATATCGTTCTTTGCTGGCATGGTTGTGTCAACTCGAACTATTTTGCGCCATCGATCTGCCTCCTAGGGACGCCACGAGGCTACCCTGCGTTTGTTTCCTGAGCACGACAGCCTAGAATTGGACCTGATGGTCTTGTGTGTTTGGAGATGATACGAAATTTAAAAATTAAATAAATATTATTTTTTCATTTAAAATTTTAAAATAATTAAATTGTTATTATATTTTATTTATAAATTTTACCGACACCGGTTACCGTTGGTCAGCACCCTATTGAGTATTGAGCACTAAAAAAATAAAAAAATATGGGTAGTGCGGTATATCATGCTTTGCTGGCATGGTAGTGTCAACTCGTATTATTTTGCGCGCCTACTAGAGACGCCACGAGGCTACCCGGCTTACTTTTGTTTCCTGAGCACGTACGATAGCCTAGAATGGGACCAGATTGTCTTGGACTCTTGTGTGTTTGGAGATATACGAAATCTAAAAATTAAATAACTATTATTTTTTATTTAAAATTTTAAAAAATTAAATTATTATTATATTTTATTTAAAATTTTAAAAAAATTATAATAATTTAATAAGATAAATTTTTATAGTTTAACTGTCCAAATTAGATTTTTCGCTATAAACACCAAACTCAAGGGAAAGATTGCTACGTGTCGACATGTCGTCACCGTTTTGCTTGACTTTTTTGGACATAATTTAGGTTTCGTTTGAATCTTCAATTCAATTCAACTCATCTCAATTAATTATTACAATTTTTTCAAATTTTAATATAAAATATAATAAATAATTTAATTTTTTTAAAATTTTAAATCATAATAATACTAAAAAATAATATTTTAATAATATTTTATCATCTCAACTCAATTCAACTCAACATCTAAATAATAAATATAGAGTATGTAACAGCAGATAACCAGCAATATGAAATTGAGGAGTACAACAAAAGGGAAACAAACTCATGTTTTGTGGGTGTTGATGCGACTTTTATGCTTAAATTTCATTTCATTCCTACTTATTATTATAATAAATAATTTAATATTTTAAAATTTTGAAATAATAATAATATTAAAAATAATACTTTAATAATATTTTATATAATTTTCATTTAAAAACATCTCATACCATCTTATTATCCAAATCTCACTAACCATACATTTGGCATTGATGATAATGTGTCGGTTTTGTTTAAATTTAAAATTCATCTCAACTTATTTTATCATTATAATTTTTTTAAATTTTTACATAAAATATAAAAAATAATTTAACTTTTTTAAATTTTAAAATAATAATAATATTAAAAAAATTATTCTAACGATATTTTATTTTATTATTAATGAAATGATCCGAACTCATCCAATCTATTCCTAAATCTTGTCGGGAGTAGATGACGTCCAAGTGCTTTGGAGTCAACCAAGACAGAACGGAAACAACATATGTGTATGTTTGTTTTGATTACCATCGCTATCTTGCTCAGGGATTTTCACTCTACCGAACGCACCGACTATTTCTTTGTCGTCTCTCTCGGTGAGGGATTTCCCATTCAGATTTTATTGGGTCTTCGAATCCTCAAGCCCTACTTGTTTTGAGTTATTTGGACTACATACATTTGTGTTTCACTAATTGTTATGCTAATACTTTTTTAGAATTTGTTTCTCAAACTTGGATTTTGTTATACACAATCATGTTAATTATGCCGGCCTTTTAAATAGCTTTCATTTATTTAAATAGCTGTCATTCAGGCACCTCCTTTTCCCTCTCTTTGATCTCTTGTAAAAAATCAATGATTCCAGATCTAATTTTTGCCAGAGGGAAGGAGGCCTCGACTTCGTCCACATCCTTCCTCTCATTCCCTCTTTTCTCCATTCACCCATCTTGTCTATCAAGACTTTTTTGCTTACTTTTATTTTGCTTTTAATAATACAAAAAAAAATAGATCTATAGCTTTCTGGCAACTCCTGAGAGACATGCGCAACACAAGCAAATTCACAGGTTGAATATCGTTCGGAGGAAAGTGGTGATTTTGCATAAATTACCGCGCATGTTTCTCATGCGCTACCCACATTTGCATGTGATCCTCACACACCACCCTTTACGATAGTTCTTCTAGACACATGCACTAGATCACCGAACTCGCCACCACAGACTTTTTAAATCTAATCTGTGGTTGAAAAGAGATAAATGTGTGGCCTTCACAGGCCGTCACAGATTATGAAGTCTACAGGAATTGTTCCAAACTGTAATTCGTCCTTTTTCGCATTATCTTACTGTTTTCCTTTTTAGTTTCCTTATTGTTAATTAAAAAATAAAAAGTTCATCTCTCAAACGTTTGTCTGTAAATGTTGAGTCATCTCTTTCTCTAAATCGTGAGGTTGAGTCTTTGTTCAGGCAGAAAATGTTGTCTCTTAGACATTTGTTTGTAGAGAATATCAGTAATAGTGAAAATCAAATCAATCACAAAAGGAAATAGTGTACTGGTAGAGCTCCAAATGTATTATTTTAGTTATGATGTCTTGTTTGATATGGAGACATCACAAAATGTATCCGATTATAGATATAAATTTTTCTGATAAATGAATGATACAATTTCTCTTTAAAAATAAACCTTTCATTTAAGTAATTAAAACATGAAATCGCTTAAAAATGTGCCACATTGATATTTTTTATTAAAAATTACAAGATTTATGATAGGCAGTATCATTGCTCATAATTTCTTATTCCCTTGCTAAAAGTCCCAAGCATCCAAACAAATGTAATGGTAAATAGATAAGTTCCCGTTTATTTGAATTAATATTAAAAACCAAATTGTCCGACTATACCAAACTATATCAGGCCCATACATCACTAAGATCGATAAAGGAAAATTATTAGGCTCTCCCAAAATATGGATTATTATATAATCCTTCTATACCATCATAAAAATGTCATGTAATCGAACTCGATATTTATCATTTTTATAGATAGTATGGAGGAAAACTCTATCCAGTTTAAAATTGTCAACTAATTACCCAATATGACAAATCTGGTTTGATGGCTCTATCCCTTCCTATTCGTGACTTTGATAGTTTAGTTTGGACAAAAAATAAATACAGCAAAAAAAAAAAACCTTACAGAATCTTCATTGAAAGTCTCACACGAATACTATTAAATATAGAAAAACGCCAGCTATGTTTAGTTATTTTCAAATCAAATTATCTAATATAAATAAAGAATTAAAAATTATCTCGATCCAATCGAATGAACCGCGACTGTTCACAGTTCAGATCAGATGGGTTAAATTATTAGAAGGCAGGATTAAAACTTATAGGCTAGACTCACGTCCGGTTAGCCCAAATAAGTACAGGCCCAAAGATTTCATTCAGCTTTAAAATCATGGTCAGGGCTTTAGTTTGGTCTTCTTTTGCCTTTTTGATAAAGTGGGTCCAAAAGATAGTACCTTTTGGGCTGGGCATTGGGCCCAAGCAGGTGAGTTTTTTTTTGGAAGGAATGAGAAGAAGATGCTCAGCTAGGGTTTCAAACGGAAAGAGAAGATGGGGATTGCTTGTGTTACTTTCTGTTTTTTTTTTTTTTTTGTTTTAAATATATATAACCACGTGGCCACCAGTAGTAAAAATGAGCGGTAGAAACCAAGGGGTCGAGTAGCATTTTCCCTTTTACGTTACTTTTAAGAAGTTTGGCATGAATTAAATCTTAGTTTCAAATCTGAATATGAATTCACTTTAAATGATTAGTATTAACCCCCTAATTAGTAGGACAATTGGCGGGAATTTTTTTGGTCCAATCTAAGTCATTGAATTCCGTATTAGAATTGGAGTCTAAGCTATAACTCAAACCCGACTTGAGGAAGTACCTGGCCAACGTTCAAGTTATTCTCTCGCTACATCTATATCGAGTATCAATCTCATATATCCGTAAAAGAGAAGTGTTATGCATAACTTTTCATTATCAATCTCCCTTTCTTTTCTTTTTTTTAAATTACACAACAATTAAAAATATATTTATTATTTTAACTTACCTACCAATCATTCAACGTCACCTTAGAAAATAATGAATATTAATGATGGTAAAAATACTTAAAAAATGTAAATTTTCCTTGTTAAAAATCTATGGAAGATATGCTTGGTATATCATCTCTCTCCCATATCATATACTCGTGGCTACAAGAGATGCATTAATAAATAGTTTGGCATATTGTTTATGCATTTAACTAGTACTGGTTGTTGTCCAACTAGAAGGAACTTGGGTGGAGTTCACAGGAGGCATGGCACGGACATTAATGTCAACAGGCAACAGGCGGTATTGAATGTCAAGCTCACGAAAAAGCTTAACCATCTCTTCAACCAAAAGAGATCTCCTTGCCCACCTTTCTCCCATGTCTTGGTGGTTCATTCTGTGTGTCAGCCATATAGCTATCTTCAGTCTATTTAACTCTTCCACGTCCTTGAATATAAACATGGGTGAAGGATACCAGTGCTCTTTCTTGCCCTCAATATAACTGCATGCAATGGCACCCATAAAAGGAGAAAAAGGTATACAAATTAGAAACTTATATATGGACAAATATATATAGACATTGTGCAGCAAGCTACGAGTTATCTTAATTCATGCACAAACCTTATAACTCTGTGTTTGATGGTTGCAATCTTCTCTGCTGGAGTAGATATATGGACACAGAACTCAACGGCATCTCCCATGTCAGGACTGCGATAGAAGTTATTGATGGGCTTAGTAGAAAGAATGCTGTTTGGGTAAACAATCTTCGTGTTGTCGTATCTCAGAAATACAGTAGTTAAGATGTTCATTTCTTCTACAACCATCTGAAATTTTTCAAAGACCCAATTAGTCCCCCGTGTGTATGAATTGAATGGAAAAAACGTCCAAAAATATAACATTTCAAAGATGGAAAGTTACCTGAACTCCGTCAATCTCACACCTATCACCCACATCAAACGGGTGCATTGCAAATAAGAAGATGATTGCTTCAAATACTGTCTTGCAAGTGTTCCCAAAAATAAATGCAACAAGGAGGAGCTGAGAGCTTAAAAAGAGAAGAAATTTGGTGGTGGCAATTCCCAAAATCAGAAGGCAAATAACTAACATAACAATACTAACTAACACGTTCACAACACGATGAAGTATATTCACGGCTGTTTTGGTATCATTCAACGTCAAAGCGAGTGCTCTTCGCTCTCTGAACACATTGACCTGGAATAAGTATATGCAATTTCATTCCATCATAACCACCAAATAAAACAGAACCATGTCTAAGTCAAATCATGATGACATTTTATAGAAGTGCATCCACATAATGTGAAATAGGACATTATGTGAAGAACTAGCACTCATTTACATGAAATCCTTCTTTGCAAGTGCTAATGATGACTTGCTCACACGAGACAAAATCATCATAAATGTACAAAATAATGATGAGTTACAGATCATTTTGACCAAGACCGAGCATTTGTGGTTTCACATCTCACCTCAGTCAAACTCTAAGTAACTAGGTTTCACATTTCACCTTGATCATGGTTTTTTCAAGTAACTATGAGACACCATGCTTTATGGATTAAGATGGGTTGTAGAATGACATGAATGGGAGAACACAAGAGCAACATATGTTTGCTGGAATAATGTTCATATATGTCCCAAAATTATCGTACATGTACTTGGCACAAGGATTTGTTATATTCATTACTGGCCATGTTGGGTAATTCCTTTCTGTACTTGAGTTCTATTTGCAAACATTGATGTATTGTCAGGGCCTTAATTGGCTGGTTAACCCAGTGAACAAAATTGTAAATTAATGTATTATATATGTTATAGATAATGTTGCTTATCTAAATTTTTGGTTGGAGTCATTTGATATGGTGTTGGTTTTATTTGTTGATGGTCTGTTGAGTTGGAAGAGGTTCAATACAGTGATGTTTGAGTATTTGATTGTATTTGTTTGTGGGATGATTAATTATCCCACAAACCAATTGTAGGAAACAAGTTTTTTTTCTACAAGCAGATTTTGGTGGAAATTCCTCTTATTAAGAAGAGTTGATGTGATCACAAATTGGTTATGTGCACAATAGTATTTCCCACAACAAATCCAGTTCTTGGAAAAACTGCATTTTGTGACTAATATTGGTAATAGATAATGCATATCAGTGGGGAATTGTTATTTCCACCAAAATTTGTCATGGTAATTACTCTTTTCCCATGAATAATGTGCATGAAAAATAATTAAGGTCGATTCAACCTTTTTCCACAAAGAAACTTCATGAGAAATTAGTGTTAGCCTCTAGTGCTCATGGTAAATGCACCTTTCCGACCATTGTTAGCAGTGGTAAGCAACTTTAGCCAACAGCCAAACTTTGGTGAAAATTACTAATTTTCACCAGATTTCATCGTTGTAAAAAATCTATTTCCATGAATAATGTGCATGAGAAAAATATTATTAGACAACTTTTTCCACAAAGCTATGTCATACGTAAACACTTTTTGTCACAACATTTTCCCACGGAGAAAGATATTATTTCCCACCACATCATACTAGATGAGACCATATTTGCCACGAAGAAAAAAAGCTTTAACCGCCACGAAAGTTGCAAACAAAAAAAAAAAAAAGTTTTTCCCATGAACTTGTAGTTTGGTGAAAAGACTCTTTCTTCACCAGTTATATGTCACGAGTCTCCCACGGACCAAACTCTAGAAAAAAAAAACTGTATTTGTCGTAGTGGATCAAACTCTAAGATATTTGCACCAACTTGCATGCATAGAATTCAAAGATTGTAAAGCATGCTGCATCTAATTTATCCATTAGTGTGAAAATGGGGAAATATTTAAAGAGAAGCCATTTGTTGACCAATCCTTACCACCCAGTTCTTCAAGGATGATTTGCTAATTCTCCTGGTCTCAATGGCTCCTTCAAAGAGACCCATGGTTTTCAAAGCCTCATCTTCTCGCAAGAATCGCATCAAATCTTCCAAGTAGATGTATCTGACAAAGCAAATATTAATGGAGACTGATTATTTTG
Source organism: Pterocarya stenoptera (assembly GCA_003123785.1). Lineage (NCBI taxonomy): Eukaryota > Viridiplantae > Streptophyta > Magnoliopsida > Fagales > Juglandaceae > Pterocarya > Pterocarya stenoptera. The sequence goes on along the minus strand of QEOT01005578.1, from coordinate 61,023 downwards.
TAAGTGAACATGAAAAACTGAAACCAAATTGCATATACAACGGAAAGGTGATCAGTATAAATCCTTTTCATGGTACTCAACATATAGGATAGACAAATATCTGATCAACAAGCGGGGCATGCTAAAAGCGTTGTTAAAATAAGCCCTAGCATTAAAAGAATGGTTTCAAAAATGGGTGTTCATGATCCAGTCTGAATGAAGACATATATAAAAACAAAACGTTAAAAAACAAAAATATCAAGGAGTAATTAAGGACTTACTTGGCCCCATGCCTGGCGACATTCTGAAATATCTTCCTGGCTGCAGCTTTCGCCTCCAACTCACTCCTAATTTGTGTATTAGACCCATCCTCGTTCGTGGCATCCAATATCTGTTCATCCAAGGTAGTAAGACTAGTCCCATTCCGAACAATCCTCATCAATCTCTTCATATTCCAAGCCGATACATTCTTCGGATTCAACTTATGTAGGTGATCAATGCTGATCCCTTGATCATCTCCCATCTTGGACATTGCCCGAGACAGCTTATCATTTTTCACTCCAGGGCTCCTCTGCAGAAGTCCACCACTCCCTATAACCCTTCCAGTACTCTTTGGTGGAGGGAAAGCAGTTGCCTTGAGATCATGGGGCACAGTAGCACCAGCGTTCTGTAACTTATTGACCTCATGATCAGAAAGCCTAGCCTCCTCCTCCTCCTCTGCATTCCGAATCTCATTCAATGGCGGCCCCGAAAGCGTCTCAATCACATACTGAGTAAACAAAGACTCCTGAATCCTATCAAAATAGGTACTAACATGGAAAGAAGAAGCCAAAACTTTCACCATAAGGGTTTTCACCAACCAGACCAAGGTACCCAGCAACAAGCACACAAGCACCTTAGTCACATACTTAAGCTTATCACTCTTGGTCTCTCTCTCAACCTTCTTATCAAAAAGAAAATGCCAAGCTAGCAAAACAAGCCCTAACCACAGACAATTCTGCACGGCCTTTCTTACACCATATACAAAATAAAGAACCTTTTTACGTAAAACGAAATTCCTTTCTATAAAGAACACTAGGATCCGAATCCCCCACCCAGACACCAATCTCCCACATATTAAAACCAATATCAGAACTTGCCACTTCCACAGTTTGAGCTTCCACAAGTTCTTCTCTTTCAGATAAGGAATAAAAAGAGAGCAAATAAAAAATGCAATCATCACAACCAAACTCACAAATTCCAATACAGTCAAAGCGCTCAGCTTTGTCTTCCTGTACTCGTCCGGCAAGTCCTCCAAGAATGGATCGTCTTCATCTTCCTCCAATGCCTTCGGAAGTAAACCGGACCGGAGCTGACCCGACCTAGGAACCCGTTCCGATCGCCTCTCTGGCTCTTCAAGTGGGTCCATCAGCCGCGACTTTGTTTTCGCTCTCGACAAGCTCGACTTTCTTTGAAACGATGCATTTGATGTACACCTCACCACCTCTCCACCTAAATCCCCTGACCCACCATCGCGACATTGTTGCAACTGTGGTTGTTGCTCTCTGTCGTAAGACGCGGGTTCCTTGTTACGATGTCGCACATAATTATCGTCTGCGGCCTCAACCCCAACATTCGAGATATTGAGCTCCTTGGACATCTGGGGCTTCTCCGGAGACTCTGTCAACGAAGGTAAGTACTTCATATTCCGATGGTTGGGGCGGAGCTCATCCATTCCCAAATCCATGTCCAGAGACATCTCGCCGGACACCCTCTGTTTGTGCAGGAACTGGCCAATCAACTTCGATGGGGGGTCCTCCATCCCTTCATGCCCACGTTGCACAGAATCAAAACCCCCACCATTTCCATTACTCAAGTCGTTCTCTCTAATAACATCATTGCGAACGTCGTCGTTGTTTGTTTGGCAATCGTCTTTCCAAAAGTCATAGCTGGACTCCCTCCAAATCTTGTTCTTCTTGTCATTCTTAACGGTATCCACTACATCCTTACTGTTTGAATCTCCCTCGTCGATTTTAACGACGACTTCTCCGTGGTCGGATGACTCAACTGCCCTCATGATCGCTGCAAAGTCGGGGAGCTATTCGGAATCGTACTGGTGGAAAAGAATGGTAATTCGTGGGCAAAGTCATAGAGCAACCACCGGCAGAGATTGAATGCTTGTTGAACGTCCATGTATTTCGAAGGATTTCTCTCCAGAGAAATCCATATTTGATAGCGATAAAATAAAATATTTGCTATTTCATATAAGAATTATATCTTCACCGCGCATTTATTATTTTAGTGGGGATGTTAGGAAAGTTTTGATTTCCTGAGCTTTTCGAGAAAATCTGGTTGACGCGTGTACTCCTAATGCAATAAAACAATGTGCAGTTTTCAAAACACAGATGAGGGGGAGAGCAATCTCTGCCGCAGTGTGCTGCTGCGTGCATGGGGTTTGGTTCGGCGTAAAAAAAAAATATCCCTAGATTTTTCTGGTAATGACGGAAGTGCCACCACATTACCCATGTTTTTTTGGATCTGAAATTGGTAAATTGCGTTGAGAAAGACAGCCTAACTTAGCTTTTTAACAACTTTTCTTAGTTCTGCTGCAATTTCCTTTTTATAGGTAAAATGACAGTCGAAAAGAAAATAAAAATAAAAAGAAAAAGAAAAGTGGAATGGGATGCAACCGGGGGGTATTTTGGGACTCGGAGGGATTGGCTCCTGAGTACGTGTCCCAATCCAACACGGTCTCTTATCTTAATATATATATATATATATATAAATAAATAATGTTAGTATGTTTCTCATTTTATTCTTTTATTTTGGCTTTTTATGTATTTAATATTTTTTTTAATTTTTTTTATTAATTAAGAAAGCAGTTATTAGTGTACTGATATTTTTTATTTTTTTTAAGTAAAAAATATTAAATAAATAATAAATAAATAAATAAATTTAGCTACCACTGTTGGTAGATCGTTCTTTGCTGACATGGTAGTGTCAACTCGTACTATTTTGCGCCATCGATCTGCCTCCTAGGTATGCCACGAGGCTACTCGGCCTTCGTTTGTTTCCTGAGCACGATAGCCTAGAATGTGACCTGATTGTGTTTGGAGATATACGAAATTTAAAAATTAAATAGATATTATTTTTTAATATTATTTTTTATTTAAAATTTTAAAAAAATTAAATTATTATTATATTTTATTTAAAAATTTTAAAAAAATTATAATAATTAAATAAAATGAATTTTTATAGTTTCACTGTCCAAATTAGATCTTACGCTATAAACGCCAAAACTCAAGGGAAAGATTGCTACGTGTCGACGTGTCGTAGACCGTTTTGCTTGACTTTTTGGGCATAATTTAATAGAGACAGCAGAGAACCAGCAATATGAAATGGGTAATGCGTTGACGAGTACAACAAAAGGAAAACAAATCCATGTTTTGTGGGTGTTGATGCGACTTTTTATGCGCTATTATATAATATATAACGAAAGTATTTAATCCCATTATTATAATTTTTTTTTAATTTGTATATAAAAAATAATAATCAATTAAATTTTTTTAAATTTTTATATAATAATAATATTTTAATAAAATTTATTTAATTTCCATCTAAAAACATCTCATATCATATCATTATCCAAACTCTACCTTAGTCATTTGTTTGACATTGAAAAGATTAGATGAATGGGATGAGATAAGATTAAAGTTGAAAAGTTGAATAAAATATTGTTAGAATATATTTTTTAACATTATATTTATTTTGAAATTTGAAAAAGTTAAATTGTTTATTTTATTTTGTATAGAGATTTAAAAAAATTGTAATGATAAAATGTGAGATTTTTAAAATTTTAAATTTTGATCTTGAAAATAAACAAGGCCTAAATCTTGTTGGGAGTAGATGACGCCCAATTGATTTGGAGTCAACCAAGACAGAACGGAAACAACATATGTGTGTTGGTGTGTTTACCCTACGGAAAACACCAACTAAAGGAGGGTGTTTCTTTGTCGTCTCTCTTGGTGAGGGATTTCCCATTCAGATTTTATTGGGTCTTCAAATCCTCAAGCCCTACTTGTTTCGAGTTATTTGGACTACATCAACTACATTTTGTGTTTCCCTAATTGTTATGCTAATACTTTTTTAGAAATTTTTTCTCAAACTTAGATTTTGTTATACACAATCATATTAATTATGCCAGCCTTTTAAATAGCTTTCATTTAGGCACCTCCTTCCCCCTCTCTTTCTCTTGTAAAAAATTAAGGGATCTAGATTTTATTTTTGCCAGAAAAAATTAAGGGATCTAGATTTTATTTTTGCCAGATGGGAGGAGGCCTCTCCTTCCCCCCTTCCTCCATTAACCCACCCTATTTATCAAGATTTTTTTTTACTTTATTTTATTTTACTTTCTGTAATATTAAAAAAGACAGATCTACAACTTTTCGGTAACTCCCAAGAGACATGCGCAACACGAGCAAATTCACAGGTCGAAAATGGTTCGGAAGAAAGTGGTGGTTTTGCGAAATCACTGCATGTGTCTCTCACTCTCTACCCACATTTGCGTGTGGTCCTCATGTGCCACCCTTTCCGGAAGCTCTTCTCGACACACGCGCCAGATTACCGAACTCGCTACCACCAAATCTTTTAAATTTGAATTTTGTGGTTGAAAATAGACAAGTGTGTGGCCTTCACGGGTTATCATTGATTCTAAAGTCTACTAGAGTTGGTCCAAGCTGTAATTCGTCCTTTTTCGCATCTATCTTACTTCTTTCCTTTTTGGTTTCTTTATTATTAATTAAAATATTTTAAAAAAAAAAATCATCTCTTGAACGTTTGTCTGTAAAGGTTGAGTCATCTCTTTCTATAAAGGATGAGGTTGAGTCTCTGTTAAGGTAGAGAATGTTGTCTCTTAGACGCTTGTTTGTAGAGAATATCAGCAATAGTGAATATCAAACTAGTCACAAAAGGAAATAGTGTACTAGTGGAACTCCAAATGCATTATTTTAGTTTATGATGTCATGTTTGATATGGAGACATCCCAGAATATATTCGGTCATGAATGTAAGTTTCTTTGATAAATGAATGATTACAATTTTTCTTAAAAAAAAACCTTTCATTTAAGTAACTAAAACATGAAATCGCTTGAAAATGTGCCACATTGATATTTTTGATTAAAAATTACAAGATTTATGATAGGTAGTAGCATTGCTCATAATTTCTTATTCCCTTGCTTACTTAAGTTTAAATACTTTCACTAAAAGTCCCAAGCATCCAAAGAAATGTAATGGTAAATAGATAAGTTCCCGTTTATTTGAATTAATATTAAAAATCAAATTGTCCGGCTACAACAAACTATATCAGGCCCATATATGACTAAGATAAAGGAAAATTATTAGGTTCTCCCAAAATATGGATTATATAATCCTTCTATCCCATCAAAAAAATGTTATGTAATTGAATTCGACATTTATCATTTTTATAGATAGTTTGAAGAAAATTTCCTCAAATCTAGTTTGGAGGAAAACTCTATCCAGTTTAAAATTGTCTAATAATTACCCAATATGACAAATCTGGTCTGATGGCTCTATCCCTCCCTATTTGTGACTTTGATAGTTTAGCTTGGACAAAAATAAATACAGCAAAAAAAAAAACTTACAGAATCTACATTGAAAGTCTCACAAGAATAACATTAAATATAGAAAAACGTCTGGCTATGTTTAGTTATTGTTTTTCAAATCGAATTAT
>QEOT01005578.1:40749-55307 GCA_003123785.1 Pterocarya stenoptera | reverse complement strand
GCGGGGGATATTTTGGGACTCGAAGGGGTTGGCTCCTGGTACGTGTCTCAATCCAACACGATCTCTTAACTTAATATATAAAGAGGACTACTAGAGACATAAAAGAATAAGGAATTTCATACACTAATATGGCACACATCGGCGGTCCAAGTAGTACTATCGACACTCCACACCGGTGATGTGTTAGTGTGCCACATCAGTATGTGAAATTTCTTTATAGAATCTCTTTGTATCTATAATATTTTCTATAATTAAATAATAATAATAATAATGTTAGTATATTTCCATTTTGTTCTGATCTTTGACTATTTATTTTTTTTAATTATTTTTGTTTTCTTGGCAAGTTAATATTTATAAATAAAATTAACGAATACAAGACATAAGTTCAATGGGGTGAGAATCTCCTGCAGTCTTTCCAAAGCCAACACACATTACAACACAAAAATAAAAACAAAGTGAGTGACCAGAGTCAAAAAATTGACTCCTATTCAATTCCCACAAGGGGAGACCGTTTGAAGACTGTTTTAAATAATTTGATAAACAAACTATAAAACTGCAACTAAAAGTCACAGTTCAAAAAGATGTGCTGCAACGTATTGGTCTGGACTGGCTAGAAGAAACTGTCACATCCACTTTCACTTGATCATTGGGTTAGGGAAAGCGGGAACATAGTGTAGCAACTGAAAATAATGACGAATCGCCGGCGAGGAGGAGGAGGAGCTACAGGCGGTAGTGGCGCTTGCAGGTCACGCGCCACTGCTGAGTAAAAAGAACAATCGGATATGAAAGATCTAAAGTCGTAGATCCTAAAACTACCGCGTGTGGAAGCAACGTGCACTCCAAGGAGTAGGGGCTCGTGAAAGTCACATGCAGTGCAAGCTGCGCATGAGAAGAACGCGCTACACCGATGGAAGAATTTCTTCCTCAGNGGGGTGAGAATCTCCTGCAGTCTTTCCAAAGCCAACACACATTACAACACAAAAATAAAAACAAAGTGAGTGACCAGAGTCAAAAAATTGACTCCTATTCAATTCCCACAAGGGGAGACCGTTTGAAGACTGTTTTAAATAATTTGATAAACAGACTATAAAACTGCAACTAAAAGTCACAGTTCAAAAAGATGTGCTGCAACGTATTGGTCTGGACTGGCTAGAAGAAACTGTCACATCCACTTTCACTTGATCATTGGGTTAGGGAAAGCGGGAACATAGTGTAGCAACTGAAAATAATGACGAATCGCCGGCGAGGAGGAGGAGGAGCTACAGGCGGTGGTGGCGCTTGCAGGTCACGCGCCACTGCTGAGTAAAAAGAACAATCGGATATGAAAGATCTAAAGTCGTAGATCCCAAAACTACCGCACGTGCACTCCAAGGAGTAGGGGCTCGTGAAGGTCACATGCAGTGCAAGCTGCGCATGAGAAGAACGCGCTACACCGATAGAAGAATTTCTTCCTCAAATATGACGTCGGCACCCAAAGAAACGAAAGAAGGGGCACATGTCCACCAATGGACACCAAAAAATAGAAGATCGCCAACTATAAACGATGCTACCAAAAAAGTGGAAAAAAAAAAAAGAGAATAAACGAAAATAAACAGAGATAAAGGCGAGGAGTGGAGTTGGGTAGAGTCGAAGTATCAACCCTGCTCTCTCCGGTGAACAAAAATACTTTTTAGAAGATGCAATGGAAAGAAATGGAGAATAATTTATTTATTAATTAATAAAATAATTATTAATGTATTGATATTTTAAAAAATATTAAAAAATAAATAAATTTATTTTACCGACACCTGAGACTGCTGGTCAGCACCCTATGAGTACGAAAAAAATAAAAAAATATGGGTCTCAGTGGTAGTGCGGTATATCGTTCTTTGCTGGCATGGTTGTGTCAACTCGAACTATTTTGCGCCATCGATCTGCCTCCTAGGGACGCCACGAGGCTACCCTGCGTTTGTTTCCTGAGCACGACAGCCTAGAATTGGACCTGATGGTCTTGTGTGTTTGGAGATGATACGAAATTTAAAAATTAAATAAATATTATTTTTTTATTTAAAATTTTAAAATAATTAAATTGTTATTATATTTTATTTATAAATTTTACCGACACCGGTTACCGTTGGTCAGCACCCTATTGAGTATTGAGCACTAAAAAAATAAAAAAATATGGGTAGTGCGGTATATCATGCTTTGCTGGCATGGTAGTGTCAACTCGTATTATTTTGCGCGCCTACTAGAGACGCCACGAGGCTACCCGGCTTACTTTTGTTTCCTGAGCACGTACGATAGCCTAGAATGGGACCAGATTGTCTTGGACTCTTGTGTGTTTGGAGATATACGAAATCTAAAAATTAAATAACTATTATTTTTTATTTAAAATTTTAAAAAATTAAATTATTATTATATTTTATTTAAAAATTTAAAAAAATTATAATAATTTAATAAGATAAATTTTTATAGTTTAACTGTCCAAATTAGATTTTTCGCTATAAACACCAAACCTCAAGGGAAAGATTGCTACGTGTCGACATGTCGTCACCGTTTTGCTTGACTTTTTGGACATAATTTAGGTTTCGTTTGAATCTTCAATTCAATTTAACTCATCTCAATTAATCATTACAATTTTTTAAAATTTTAATATAAAATATAATAAATAATTTAATTTTTTTAAAATTTTAAATCATAATAATACTAAAAAATAATATTTTAATAATATTTTATCATCTCAACTCAATTCAACTCAACATCTAAATAATAAATATAGAGTATGTAACAGCAGATAACCAGCAATATGAAATTGAGGAGTACAACAAAAGGGAAACAAACTCATGTTTTGTGGGTGTTGATGCGACTTTTATGCTTAAATTTCATTTCATTCCTACTTATTATTATAATAAATAATTTAATATTTTAAAATTTTGAAATAATAATAATATTAAAAATAATACTTTAATAATATTTTATATAATTTTCATTTAAAAACATCTCAACCATCTTATTATCCAAATCTCACTAACCATACATTTGGCATTGATGATAATGTGTCGGTTTTGTTTAAATTCAAAATTCATCTCAACTTATTTTATTATTATAATTTTTTTAAATTTTAAAATAAAATATAAAAAATAATTCAATTTTTTTAAATTTTAAAATAATAATAATATTAAAAAAATTATTCTAACAATATTTTATTTTATTATTAATGAAATGCTCCGAACTCACCCAATCTATTCCTAAATCTTGTCGGGAGTAGATGACGTCCAATTGCTTTGGAGTCAACCAAGACAGAACGGAAACAACATATGTGTATGTTTGTTTTGATTACCATCGCTATCTTGCTCAGGGATTTTCACTCTACCGAACGCACCGACTATTTCTTTGTCGTCTCTCTCGGTGAGGGATTTCCCATTCAGATTTTATTGGGTCTTCGAATCCTCAAGCCCTACTTGTTTTGAGTTATTTGGACTACATACATTTGTGTTTCACTAATTGTTATGCTAATACTTTTTTAGAATTTGTTTCTCAAACTTGGATTTTGTTATTCACAATCATGTTAATTATGCCGGCCTTTTAAATAGCTTTCATTTATTTAAATAGCTGTCATTCAGGCACCTCCTTTTCCCTCTCTTTGATCTCTTGTAAAAAATCAATGATTCCAGATCTAATTTTTGCCAGAGGGAAGGAGGCCTCGACTTCGTCCACATCCTTCCTCTCATTCCCTCTTTTCTCCATTCACCCATCTTGTCTATCAAGACTTTTTTGTTTACTTTTATTTTACTTTTAATAATACAAAAAAAAATAGATCTATAGCTTTCTGGCAACTCCTGAGAGACATGCGCAACACAAGCAAATTCACAGGTTGAATATCGTTCGGAGGAAAGTGGTGATTTTGCAAAAATTACCGCGCATGTTTCTCATGCGCTACCCGCATTTGCATGTGATCCTCACACACCACCCTTTACGACAGTTCCTCTAGACACATGCACTAGATCACCGAACTCGCCACCACAGACTTTTTAAATCTAATATGTGGTTGAAAAGAGATAAATGTGTGGCCTTCACAGGCCGTCACAGATTATGAAGTCTACAGAAATTGTTCCAAACTGTAATTCGTCCTTTTTCGCATTATCTTACTGTTTTCTTTTTTAGTTTCCTTATTGTTAATTAAAAAATAAAAAGTTCATCTCTCAAACGTTTGTCTGTAAATGTTGAGTCATCTCTTTCTCTAAATCGTGAGGTTGAGTCTTTGTTCAGGCAGAAAATGTTGTCTCTTAGACATTTGTTTGTAGAGAATATCAGCAATAGTGAAAATCAAATCAATCACAAAAGGAAATAGTGTACTGGTAGAGCTCCAAATGTATTATTTTAGTTATGACGTCTTGTTTGATATGGAGACATCACAAAATGTATCCGATTATAGATATAAATTTTTCTGATAAATGAATGATACAATTTCTCTTTAAAAATAAACCTTTCATTTAAGTAATTAAAACATGAAATCGCTTAAAAATGTGCCACATTGATATTTTTTATTAAAAATTACAAGATTTATGATAGGCAGTATCATTGCTCATAATTTCTTATTCCCTTGCTAAAAGTCCCAAGCATCCAAACAAATGTAATGGTAAATAGATAAGTTCCCGTTTATTTGAATTAATATTAAAAACCAAATTGTCCGACTATACCAAACTATATCAGGCCCATACATCACTAAGATCGATAAAGGAAAATTATTAGGCTCTCCCAAAATATGGATTATTATATAATCCTTCTATCCCATCATAAAAATGTCATGTAATTGAACTCGATATTTATCATTATTATAGATAGTATGGAGGAAAACTCTATCCAGTTTAAAATTGTCAACTAATTACCCAATATGACAAATCTGGTTTGATGGCTCTATCCCTTCCTATTCGTGACTTTGATAGTTTAGTTTGGACAAAAAATAAATACAGCAAAAAAAAAAAACCTTACAGAATCTACATTGAAAGTCTCACACGAATACTATTAAATATAGAAAAACGTCAGCTATGTTTAGTTATTTTCAAATCAAATTATCTAATATAAATAAAGAATTAAAAATTATCTCGATCCAATCGAATGAACCGCAACTGTTCACAGTTCAGATCAGATGGGTTAAATTATTAGAAGGCAGGATTAAAACTTATAGGCTAGACTCACGTCCGGTTAGCCCAAATAAGTACAGGCCCAAAGATTTCATTCAGCTTTAAAATCATGGTCAGGGCTTTAGTTTGGTCTTCTTTTGCCTTTTTGATGAAGTGGGTCCAAAAGATAGTACCTTTTGGGCTGGGCATTGGGCCCAAGCAGGTGAGTTTTTTTTTGGAAGGAATGAGAAGAAGATGCTCAGCTAGGGTTTCAAACGGAAAGAGAAGATGGGGATTGCTTGTGTTACTTTCTGTTTTTTTTTTTTTTTTGTTTTAAATATATATAACCACGTGGCCACCAGTAGTAAAAATGAGCGGTAGAAACCAAGGGGTCGAGTAGCATTTTCCCTTTTACGTTACTTTTAAGAAGTTTGGCATGAATTAAATCTTAGTTTCAAATCTGAATATGAATTCACTTTAAATGATTAGTATTAACCCCCTAATTAGTAGGACAATTGGCTGGAATTTTTTTGGTCCAATCTAAGTCATTGAATTCCGTATTAGAATTGGAGTCTAAGCTATAACTCAAACCCGACTTGAGGAAGTACCTGGCCAACGTTCAAGTTATTCTCTCGCTACATCTATATCGAGTATCAATCTCATATATCCGTAAAAGAGAAGTGTTATGCATAACTTTTCATTATCAATCTCCCTTTCTTTTCTTTTTTTTTAAATTACACAACAATTAAAAATATATTTATTATTTTAACTTACCTACCAATCATTCAACGTCACCTTAGAAAATAATGAATATTAATGATGGTAAAAATACTTAAAAAATGTAAATTTTCCTTGTAAAAAATCTATGGAAGATATGCTTGGTATATCATCTCTCTCCCATATCATATACTCGTGGCTACAAGAGATGCATTAATAAATAGTTTGGCATATTGTTTATGCATTTAACTAGTACTGGTTGTTGTCCAACTAGAAGGAACTTGGGTGGAGTTCACAGGAGGCATGGCACGGACATTAATGTCAACAGGCAACAGGCGGTATTGAATGTCAAGCTCACGAAAAAGCTTAACCATCTCTTCAACCAAAAGAGATCTCCTTGCCCACCTTTCTCCCATGTCTTGGTGGTTCATTCTGTGTGTCAGCCATATAGCTATCTTCAGTCTATTTAACTCTTCCACGTCCTTGAATATAAACATGGGTGAAGGATACCAGTGCTCTTTCTTGCCCTCAATATAACTGCATGCAATGGCACCCATAAAAGGAGAAAAAGGTATACAAATTAGAAACTTATATATGGACAAATATATATATATATAGACATTGTGCAGCAAGCTACGAGTTATCTTAATTCATGCACAAACCTTATAACTCTGTGTTTGATGGTTGCAATCTTCTCTGCTGGAGTAGATATATGGACACAGAACTCAACGGCATCTCCCATGTCAGGACTGCGATAGAAGTTATTGATGGGCTTAGTAGAAAGAACGCTGTTTGGGTAAACAATCTTCGTGTTGTCGTATCTCAGAAATACAGTAGTTAAGATGTTCATTTCTTCTACAACCATCTGAAATTTTTCAAAGACCCAATTAGTCCCCCGTGTGTATGAATTGAATGGAAAAAACGTCCAAAAATATAACATTTCAAAGATGGAAAGTTACCTGAACTCCGTCAATCTCACACCTATCACCCACATCAAACGGGTGCATTGCAAATAAGAAGATGATTGCTTCAAATACTGTCTTGCAAGTGTTTCCAAAAATAAATGCAACAAGGAGGAGCTGAGAGCTTAAAAAGAGAAGAAATTTGGTGGTGGCAATTCCCAAAATCAGAAGGCAAATAACTAACATAACAATGCTAACTAACACGTTCACAACACGATGAAGTATATTCACGGCTGTTTTGGTATCATTCAACGTCAAAGCGAGTGCTCTTCGCTCTCTGAACACATTGACCTGGAATAAGTATATGCAATTTCATTCCATCATAACCACCAAATAAAACAAAACCATGTCTAAGTCAAATCATGATGACATTTTATAGAAGTGCATCCACATAATGTGAAATAGGACATTATGTGAAGAACTAGCACTCATTTACATGAAATCCCTCTTTGCAAGTGCTAATGATGACTTGCTCACACGAGACAAAATCATCATAAATGTACAAAATAATGATGAGTTACAGATCATTTTGACCAAGACCGAGCATTTGTGGTTTCACATCTCACCTCAGTCAAACTCTAAGTAACTAGGTTTCACATTTCACCTTGATCATGGTTTTTTCAAGTAACTATGAGACACCATGCTTTATGGATTAAGATGGGTTGTAGAATGACATGAATGGGAGAACACAAGAGCAACATATGTTTGCTGGAATAATGTTCATATATGTCTCAAAATTATCGTACATGTACTTGGCACAAGGATTTGTTATATTCATTACTGGCCATGTTGGGTAATTCCTTTCTGTACTTGAGTTCTATTTGCAAACATTGATGTATTGTCAGGGCCTTAATTGGCTGGTTAACCCAGTGAACAAAATTGTAAATTAATGTATTATATATGTTATAGATAATGTTGCTTATCTAAATTTTTGGTTGGAGTCATTTGATATGGTGTTGGTTTTATTTGTTGATGGTCTGTTGAGTTGGAAGAGGTTCAATATAGTGATGTTTGAGTATTTGATTGTATTTGTTTGTGGGATGATTAATTATCCCACAAACAAATTGTAGGAAACAAGTTTTTTTTCTACAAGCAGATTTTGGTGAAAATTTCTCTTATTAAGAAGAGTTGATGTGATCACAAATTGGTTATGTGCACAATAGTATTTCCCACAACAAATCCAGTTCTTGGAAAAACTGCATTTTGTGACTAATATTGGTAATAGATAATGCATATCAGTGGGGAATTGTTATTTCCACCAAAATTTGTCATGGTAATTACTCTTTTGCCATGAATAATGTGCATGAAAAATAATTAAGGTCGATTCAACCTTTTTCCACAAAGAAACTTCATGAGAAATTAGTGTTAGCCTCTAGTGCTCATGGTAAATGCACCTTTCTGACCATTGTTAGCAGTGGTAAGCAACTTTAGCCAACAGCCAAACTTTGGTGAAAATTAGTAATTTTCACCAGATTTCATCGTTGTAAAAAATCTATTTCCATGAATAATGTGCATGAGAAAAATATTATTAGACAACTTTTTCCACAAAGCTATGTCATACGTAAACACTTTTTGTCACAACATTTTCCCACGGAGAAAGATATTATTTCCCACCACATCATACTAGATGAGACCATATTTGCCACGAAGAAAAAAAGCTTTAACCGCCACGAAAGTTGCAAACAAAAAAAAAAAAAAGTTTTTCCCATGAACTTGTAGTTTGGTGAAAAGACTCTTTCTTCACCAGTTATATGTCACGAGTCTCCCACGGACCAAACTCTAGAAAAAAAAAACTGTATTTGTCGTAGTGGATCAAACTCTAAGATATTTGCACCAACTTGCATGCATAGAATTCAAAGATTGTAAAGCATGCTGCATCTAATTTATCCATTAGTGTGAAAATGGGGAAATATTTAAAGAGAAGCCATTTGTTGACCAATCCTTACCACCCAGTTCTTCAAGGATGATTTGCTAATTCTCCTGGTCTCAATGGCTCCTTCAAAGAGACCCATGGTTTTCAAAGCCTCATCTTCTCGCAAGAATCGCATCAAATCTTCCAAGTAGATGTATCTGACAAAGCAAATATTAATGGAGACTGATTATTTTGTAAGTGAACATGAAAAACTGAAACCAAATTGCATATACAACGGAAAGGTGATCAGTATAAATCCTTTTCATGGTACTCAACATATAGGATAGACAAATATCTGATCAACAAGCGGGGCATGCTAAAAGCGTTGTTAAAATAAGCCCTAGCATTAAAAGAATGGTTTCAAAAATGGGTGTTCATGATCCAGTCTGAATGAAGACATATATAAAAACAAAACGTTAAAAAACAAAAATATCAAGGAGTAATTAAGGACTTACTTGGCCCCATGCCTGGCGACATTCTGAAATATCTTCCTGGCTGCAGCTTTCGCCTCCAACTCACTCCTAATTTGTGTATTAGACCCATCCTCGTTCGTGGCATCCAATATCTGTTCATCCAAGGTAGTAAGACTAGTCCCATTCCGAACAATCCTCATCAATCTCTTCATATTCCAAGCCGATACATTCTTCGGATTCAACTTATGTAGGTGATCAATGCTGATCCCTTGATCATCTCCCATCTTGGACATTGCCCGAGACAGCTTATCATTTTTCACTCCAGGGCTCCTCTGCAGAAGTCCACCACTCCCTATAACCCTTCCAGTACTCTTTGGTGGAGGGAAAGCAGTTGCCTTGAGATCATGGGGCACAGTAGCACCAGCGTTCTGTAACTTATTGACCTCATGATCAGAAAGCCTAGCCTCCTCCTCCTCCTCTGCATTCCGAATCTCATTCAATGGCGGCCCCGAAAGCGTCTCAATCACATACTGAGTAAACAAAGACTCCTGAATCCTATCAAAATAGGTACTAACATGGAAAGAAGAAGCCAAAACTTTCACCATAAGGGTTTTCACCAACCAGACCAAGGTACCCAGCAACAAGCACACAAGCACCTTAGTCACATACTTAAGCTTATCACTCTTGGTCTCTCTCTCAACCTTCTTATCAAAAAGAAAATGCCAAGCTAGCAAAACAAGCCCTAACCACAGACAATTCTGCACGGCCTTTCTTACACCATATACAAAATAAAGAACCTTTTTACGTAAAACGAAATTCCTTTCTATAAAGAACACTAGGATCCGAATCCCCCACCCAGACACCAATCTCCCACATATTAAAACCAATATCAGAACTTGCCACTTCCACAGTTTGAGCTTCCACAAGTTCTTCTCTTTCAGATAAGGAATAAAAAGAGAGCAAATAAAAAATGCAATCATCACAACCAAACTCACAAATTCCAATACAGTCAAAGCGCTCAGCTTTGTCTTCCTGTACTCGTCCGGCAAGTCCTCCAAGAATGGATCGTCTTCATCTTCCTCCAATGCCTTCGGAAGTAAACCGGACCGGAGCTGACCCGACCTAGGAACCCGTTCCGATCGCCTCTCTGGCTCTTCAAGTGGGTCCATCAGCCGCGACTTTGTTTTCGCTCTCGACAAGCTCGACTTTCTTTGAAACGATGCATTTGATGTACACCTCACCACCTCTCCACCTAAATCCCCTGACCCACCATCGCGACATTGTTGCAACTGTGGTTGTTGCTCTCTGTCGTAAGACGCGGGTTCCTTGTTACGATGTCGCACATAATTATCGTCTGCGGCCTCAACCCCAACATTCGAGATATTGAGCTCCTTGGACATCTGGGGCTTCTCCGGAGACTCTGTCAACGAAGGTAAGTACTTCATATTCCGATGGTTGGGGCGGAGCTCATCCATTCCCAAATCCATGTCCAGAGACATCTCGCCGGACACCCTCTGTTTGTGCAGGAACTGGCCAATCAACTTCGATGGGGGGTCCTCCATCCCTTCATGCCCACGTTGCACAGAATCAAAACCCCCACCATTTCCATTACTCAAGTCGTTCTCTCTAATAACATCATTGCGAACGTCGTCGTTGTTTGTTTGGCAATCGTCTTTCCAAAAGTCATAGCTGGACTCCCTCCAAATCTTGTTCTTCTTGTCATTCTTAACGGTATCCACTACATCCTTACTGTTTGAATCTCCCTCGTCGATTTTAACGACGACTTCTCCGTGGTCGGATGACTCAACTGCCCTCATGATCGCTGCAAAGTCGGGGAGCTATTCGGAATCGTACTGGTGGAAAAGAATGGTAATTCGTGGGCAAAGTCATAGAGCAACCACCGGCAGAGATTGAATGCTTGTTGAACGTCCATGTATTTCGAAGGATTTCTCTCCAGAGAAATCCATATTTGATAGCGATAAAATAAAATATTTGCTATTTCATATAAGAATTATATCTTCACCGCGCATTTATTATTTTAGTGGGGATGTTAGGAAAGTTTTGATTTCCTGAGCTTTTCGAGAAAATCTGGTTGACGCGTGTACTCCTAATGCAATAAAACAATGTGCAGTTTTCAAAACACAGATGAGGGGGAGAGCAATCTCTGCCGCAGTGTGCTGCTGCGTGCATGGGGTTTGGTTCGGCGTAAAAAAAAAATATCCCTAGATTTTTCTGGTAATGACGGAAGTGCCACCACATTACCCATGTTTTTTTGGATCTGAAATTGGTAAATTGCGTTGAGAAAGACAGCCTAACTTAGCTTTTTAACAACTTTTCTTAGTTCTGCTACAATTTCCTTTTTATAGGTAAAATGACAGTCGAAAAGAAAATAAAAATAAAAAGAAAAAGAAAAGTGGAATGGGATGCAACCGGGGGGTATTTTGGGACTCGGAGGGATTGGCTCCTGAGTACGTGTCCCAATCCAACACGGTCTCTTATCTTAATATATATATATATATATATAAATAAATAATGTTAGTATGTTTCTCATTTTATTCTTTTATTTTGGCTTTTTATGTATTTAATATTTTTTTTAATTTTTTTTATTAATTAAGAAAGCAGTTATTAGTGTACTGATATTTTTTATTTTTTTTAAGTAAAAAATATTAAATAAATAATAAATAAATAAATAAATTTAGCTACCACTGTTGGTAGATCGTTCTTTGCTGACATGGTAGTGTCAACTCGTACTATTTTGCGCCATCGATCTGCCTCCTAGGTATGCCACGAGGCTACTCGGCCTTCGTTTGTTTCCTGAGCACGATAGCCTAGAATGTGACCTGATTGTGTTTGGAGATATACGAAATTTAAAAATTAAATAGATATTATTTTTTAATATTATTTTTTATTTAAAATTTTAAAAAAATTAAATTATTATTATATTTTATTTAAAAATTTTAAAAAAATTATAATAATTAAATAAAATGAATTTTTATAGTTTCACTGTCCAAATTAGATCTTACGCTATAAACGCCAAAACTCAAGGGAAAGATTGCTACGTGTCGACGTGTCGTAGACCGTTTTGCTTGACTTTTTGGGCATAATTTAATAGAGACAGCAGAGAACCAGCAATATGAAATGGGTAATGCGTTGACGAGTACAACAAAAGGAAAACAAATCCATGTTTTGTGGGTGTTGATGCGACTTTTTATGCGCTATTATATAATATATAACGAAAGTATTTAATCCCATTATTATAATTTTTTTTAATTTGTATATAAAAAATAATAATCAATTAAATTTTTTTAAATTTTTATATAATAATAATATTTTAATAAAATTTATTTAATTTCCATCTAAAAACATCTCATATCATATCATTATCCAAACTCTACCTTAGTCATTTGTTTGACATTGAAAAGATTAGATGAATGGGATGAGATAAGATTAAAGTTGAAAAGTTGAATAAAATATTGTTAGAATATATTTTTTAACATTATATTTATTTTGAAATTTGAAAAAGTTAAATTGTTTATTTTATTTTGTATAGAGATTTAAAAAAATTGTAATGATAAAATGTGAGATTTTTAAAATTTTAAATTTTGATCTTGAAAATAAACAAGGCCTAAATCTTGTTGGGAGTAGATGACGCCCAATTGATTTGGAGTCAACCAAGACAGAACGGAAACAACATATGTGTGTTGGTGTGTTTACCCTACGGAAAACACCAACTAAAGGAGGGTGTTTCTTTGTCGTCTCTCTTGGTGAGGGATTTCCCATTCAGATTTTATTGGGTCTTCAAATCCTCAAGCCCTACTTGTTTCGAGTTATTTGGACTACATCAACTACATTTTGTGTTTCCCTAATTGTTATGCTAATACTTTTTTAGAAATTTTTTCTCAAACTTAGATTTTGTTATACACAATCATATTAATTATGCCAGCCTTTTAAATAGCTTTCATTTAGGCACCTCCTTCCCCCTCTCTTTCTCTTGTAAAAAATTAAGGGATCTAGATTTTATTTTTGCCAGATGGGAGGAGGCCTCTCCTTCCCCCCTTCCTCCATTAACCCATCCTATTTATCAAGATTTTTTTTTACTTTATTTTATTTTACTTTCTGTAATATTAAAAAAGACAGATCTACAACTTTTCGGTAACTCCCAAGAGACATGCGCAACACGAGCAAATTCACAGGTCGAAAATGGTTCGGAAGAAAGTGGTGGTTTTGCAAAATCACTGCATGTGTCTCTCACTCTCTACCCACATTTGCGTGTGGTCCTCGTGTGCCACCCTTTCCGGAAGCTCTTCTCGACACACGCACCAGATCACCGAACTCGCTACCACCAAATCTTTTAAATTTGAATTTTGTGGTTGAAAATAGACAAGTGTGTGGCCTTCACGGGTTATCATTGATTCTAAAGTCTACTAGAGTTGGTCCAAGCTGTAATTCGTCCTTTTTCGCATCTATCTTACTTCTTTCCTTTTTGGTTTCTTTATTATTAATTAAAATATTTTTAAAAAAAAATCATCTCTTGAACGTTTGTCTGTAAAGGTTGAGTCATCTCTTTCTATGAAGGATGAGGTTGAGTCTCTGTTAAGGTAGAGAATGTTGTCTCTTAGACGCTTGTTTGTAGAGAATATCAGCAATAGTGAATATCAAATTAGTCACAAAAGGAAATAGTGTACTAGTGGAGCTCCAAATGCATTATTTTAGTTTATGATGTCATGTTTGATATGGAGACATCCTAGAATATATTCGGCCATGAATGTAAGTTTCTCTGATAAATAAATGATTACAATTTTCCTTTAAAAAAACCTTTCATTTAAGTAATTAAAACATGAAATCGCTTGAAAATGTGCCACATTGATATTTTTGATTAAAAATTACAAGATTTATGATAGGTAGTAGCATTGCTCATAATTTCCTATTCCCTTGCTTACTTAAGTTTAAATACTTTCACTAAAAGTCCCAAGCATCCAAAGAAATGTAATGGTAAATAGATAAGTTCCCGTTTATTTGAATTAATATTAAAAATCAAATTTTCCGACTACAACAAACTATATCAGGCCCATTTATGACTAAGATAAAGGAAAATTATTAGGTTATCCCAAAATATGGATTATATAATCCTTCTATCCCATCAAAAAAATGTTATGTAATTGAATTCGACATTTATCATTTTTATAGATAGTTTGAAGAAAATTTCCTCAAATCTAGTTTGGAGGAAAACTCTATCCAGTTTAAAATTGTCTAATAATTACCCAATATGACAAATCTGGTCTGATGGCTCTATCCCTTCCTATTTGTGACTTTGATAGTTTAGCTTGGACAAAAATAAATACAGCAAAAAAAAAAAAACTTACAGAATCTACATTGAAAGTCTCACAAGAATAACATTAAATATAGAAAAACGTCTGGCTATGTTTAGTTATTGTTTTTCAAATCGAATTAT
>QEOT01005578.1:13865-33254 GCA_003123785.1 Pterocarya stenoptera | reverse complement strand
TATGCTGACAATTGAAAAGCCAGCTAGAGACGTCAGAAATGTCACGACAAATATCAAGCATCAAAGTGAGCAATCAAAATAAGCAAATTAGCTATGCTTGGATTCTAGGAAATAATTAAAAAACAGAAAAAAGTACCCTTTTCTGATAGAGCAGTTTAGAGAACTCTGGGCAGCTTCTTCACCAGAAAAATCTGAATGTACAGAATCCAGCCGATTCCCATCAGAAGCTGAATGAACCTGCAAAAAAAAGTAGAATTTTTAAAATATATTTGCCACTCAAAAATTTTAAAAATAGAAAATAAAAAGAAACAGGTAAAAGAGAAGTGTCAAATTGTAAAAAGTAGAAAAGAGCAGAAAGGAAGCATGAACAGAATGAGGTCTAACCTTGCTTCCTGATGTCAAATAACATTAAAAATTCAAGCAGGCCAAAAAGAGTGCAATACAAAGAGCATTGATGATTACAATCACCATCTCAGCATAGTAGTAGATGTATCAGAGTTGCAGCTTCATGATATGCATGCATGGTTAAAATGAGTCTAAAAATATTTGTCATGATTCATTCATTGTCTACAAAGTGCTAAATTATTACTCTATATTCTATTTGAACTTTTAACCATTGTCCCAAGAATCAGAAGTAAAAGTCTTAACTCAACTTAAATGACATGAAGGTGAAAGGACACAAACAAGTATGTTAAATATAGATAAACCAGGTATAACAAGCCAGGTCATATCCGTTTCATCCAAATTAATCCAAGGCAAAACGAAGTCAAATGCGTGTATCTTTGACAGCCCATAGCTAGCAACAAGAAGAGAGCTCTGTAGTGCATTATGGCAATTTCGAGCAAGCAGCCAACTCCAAAATGATCAGACATTATCAGATTTGGGCTTGCATTTCACCACAAATCTGATTTAAAATTATATGTTTTTGAATGCATGTGCTCCTGTTACTGAGTTGAGTAATCAGCCAACATAACAGTAAAGGTTATTGGAATAAGTTGTACCAAATAGCGCTCTTATAAAAAATCTACACGCTTCTAGGGGATAACATAATAAAATGGTGCTTCAGGTCTTGAAGAGATGGATGACCATTCACAAGACAAAGTACAGATAGGCTACATTAGTTACGGGACTAAGCTACAAATACTGAGTACCTGGAATAATAAACAAGTAGAAAATCTTCAGGCGACTGCGCTCACACATTGAGAATGCAATGATTCTATAATATACAAGTAACAAATCAACCAACCTGCACAAGGCGGACTTCAATCGCAGGGATATTTGTGGGATCGTGAGCCAAATGCAGCAATCTCTTATGCATAAGAACATCTTCTGGCCTCTGTACATTCATATCCAGCGCATACCTGCATCGGATTTTATCAAACGGCTCAAAGCAAATATAATTTGATAGAACGACAATCATTACAGCACCTTTCTTCTCCCGTCAATGCCCCAAAAAACCGAGACTTTACCAACAATCTCGGCGGAAAGCAAACAAAACTCGTAATCAATAATCAACGAAGTCAAAAAGCTAATTCGTCCAGATGAACCTCTAATAATATAAATAACAAAATTACGGCAATGTGTAAATACTCCGCTTCAATCTTAATGGCTCCGAGTTCTAAACATACCTTATGCAATACGTTCATCCATCAAACATTAACGTCAAGTACCACACAATAAAAAGCAAAACGAACAACGCAGTGACATAAAATATATAATATATATTGAAGATGAACGAAAACCGCGATTAGTGCAGTCATATACTTTTACGTGCATTAAAAAAAAAAAATACAATCAAACAAAACATATGCATATATCAAAAGGCTTGGGAGGCTAGGGCATGCAGGGTAAAGGTACCGAGCGGGGAGGCGATTGAAGTGAGCCCAAAGCTGGTCTTCGAAGCCAGGTTGAGTGGTCTCCGTATTTTCCGAATCCTTGAGGCGACGGAGAACCTCACTATAAACCTCAAGCTTCTGCCTCTGCTGCCGAGTCCGCGCCGGCGACGACGCCAACGTGTCATGCGCCCTACTTCCACAGCTCTCCGTTTCCTCCATCACCATTGAATACTGAAACGAAACGAAACGAAAGGAAACGAAAAAAAGAGCGAGAGAGAGAGAGAGAAGGGGGAGGGTTCTTCAGGTTGTTTGGTTTACGTGGATGTGGACGATTCTGGGGAAAACGGAAACGAGGAGCTCGGTTTATATGGAAAACGTTTATTATATGGAAACACGCAGATTTGATGTCAAGAGGCTGTTAATAACTGAGATTAAACAACAATATTACATGATATTCGCAAATAATAATTTTGTTCTTTTTAATATATATATTTTCTGATTTAAAAGTAAGAAGAAATATTTATAATTTAAGTATTTGGACGTTGCCTTGGCGAGAATACACAGTGTTTTTAGACAGGATTAACGATAGTATAAGATCATGAATATTAATTAAATAATAAAATCAAAAGATTAAGGGAAAGAAATGAAAATTAATGGATATTTTAAAGTTGATCCCTTTTTGCTTTGGATTAATGGTATAATCATAATTATGATGGCAAAGCCCACCTTCAGAGACTGCCTAATGTGGAAGAACCAGCAACTCCATATCTCACGCCACCCCCCACTGAATGAATCACTATTTTATACCCCTATAAAAAAGAAGGAATCCAAGTGGGTCATGATATCTTTTCCTCCTACTCATTAATTGGATAAGCTCGTACCGCTTTTTCCCGGTGGTTACTATTTTTTTTTTTTTTTTTTAATCTTTATCGACATGCATGCATATATAAATAAACATATAGGACGCGAAAGCAAAATTAAATTTGATTTCTATAAACATTTCAAAAAAATAGATATCCAATAAATGTACTGTATCATATTATAACATATATTTGATATTATTTATATATCTAATCTGATAATAAAAATAATTTTATAATCTATCGTATTAATTTATAATCACGTGTAATTTAATTTGATATGGGTTTGGTTTGGGTCGTTGATGCGACCATGTGCAGAATGAAAATGTGGGGATGAGAAAACGTTAAATTTCGATAAGATAAGATGCATGATGCTTTCCCAGCAACGCTACTTTCCAGTGTTGGGAAACCTTTTGTTTTCCTAGAGAATAGTAAAAGGTTATAGCCTATTATAGCCTATAGATGCCCGCCCATTCATAAGAATCGATGCCAGCATCATGCGTAATTACCTTTTTCTCTTTCTTTCTTTTTTTTTTTACACTTTCAACAGTAACTTGGTTTGTTGTACTTCAAAAGCGTGATGCATGCACGATATTATCTCCGGTGTGGATGACCAAATCATCTCATCTATATCTTATACGGTTTTAGAGTTTTGCCTATCTAAGCATTATATTTTATTTTTAAAATTTGAAAATATCCACTTAAATAAATAATATAAAACTGGTAATGAACAACTCAAAACAGTAAATGAACAATACAACTTGACGTGAACAGTTCAAAATCTCAAAGATTTGGATATTCTATAAATATCGTGGGATTCCCACATTTTTCAAATTTCAAAAAATATAACTATCTAATCTCATCTTACTATCTAAATATATATTTTTTTTACAAACTATCTTATATCATCTTAACTCAAAAATTATAACTACGATTTAAAAAATCATATCTCATCCCATTTGAAAGGTATATCCAAACCAGATTCGATAAAGTAATGGTGTTAAATATATTTATTTAAAAAAAAGTAGAATTATTGTTAAAATTCTTTTATATAAATCTTAAATTTATTTAATTTTTTTAAAAGGAAGTTAGAGATTTGTACATCTTAAAACTCTAAATAACGTTTATATCTCTACAAGCAATAAAAGCTCTCAAGCTAGACATGCAAATCGTGGGTATGGTTTGCAATAAACTAAGATTATAATCAACCAATAAAAGATAAATAGATCACTTGAACTAATGCAATCTGATTAGATAGGGGCTAGATATATCTGATGGCATTACGGTGCCTTACCGAATGTGAAACTATCATATTTATTTTCTTTTAATATTTCCAAAGTCTTTTTATTTTATATTTCCTTTAAGATATAATCGACCCAATACTTTGGAGAACTTGGTTTCAATTTCCAAATAAATATGAAGAGAATATTTCGAGAATAATGATTAATTAGAATTTAAATAATGAAATGACCACGTGGTGATCAGTCCTCGTTAGGACTGCGGCAGTTGACCTGCACGAGCAGGCAGGGATCCGCATCCATGGAGGAATAAACTGCATACAACGTCGTTTT
Source organism: Pterocarya stenoptera (assembly GCA_003123785.1). NCBI lineage: Eukaryota > Viridiplantae > Streptophyta > Magnoliopsida > Fagales > Juglandaceae > Pterocarya > Pterocarya stenoptera. The sequence continues at coordinate 28,988 of QEOT01005578.1, read as the reverse complement.
TTGTATGTCTGACTGGATGTGATCAGCAGCTAAGAGTGCGTACACGTGGAGCGAGGTGAATGGGTGACGTGGAAAAAGTGACCCTTGGAGGTGGCGAAGGGACGGGCGAGGATAAGGTGGGAAGAGAACGATGCCAGCTAAGCGGAGAATGGTCGCCGTCGGGTGGAAAATTTATTTGGATTGGAACAAAGAGAGTAATATGCAATAATCTGTTCCGAGAGACGTTGAAGCCGAAGTTGGAGCAGACGAAGCTCTATTCCCACGGGGCCACGTCACATTAAAATATGTTATCCAAACAAAAGTAATTTGTTTTGTTGGTCAAAATGGAGAAATATACGTACGTTGTCGGAGTACAACTATTGCCTACCTGGACAGGATGATGGATAAGGTATATAAATCATGGCCACTATCCGCTCGTATCAAAAATATTTTAATTACAATTTATTTTTTTTGTAAAGATAAATTTATAAATTAATATGATTTAACGTTATATGTTATATTATAAATTTATTTTTATTATAAATTTAATTTAATAAATTAAATATAGTTCAATCAATTTATAAATTTATTTTTATGTAATCTTTTTATACATGTAACACTTCTTATCCTATATATATTATGTATCGTATCAAATTACATTAATTTATAAATTTATTTTTAAATAAATCTAAATCATAAATTAATGTAGTTTAATGCAATACAATTATAAAATTTATTTTAGTGTAAAATGGATCTTATGCATCACATCAAACAATACAAATTTAAAAATACCCTAAATTAATTAGCCCATTGCTATAGATGAAAAACCCTAATTACAATATGTTGTTCCGAGGCGGTTGGGTGGCTGAAAGAGGATAAACAAGAGGGAGAGAACAGATGATGAAGGTCTACAGCTGTTTAATTAATTATCATGCATGCACGAGTCCAATGCTGTATTAACTTAGTCGTAACATTTTAATCATAGAATATATAATCCATCCTACCTCCTATTTTTTAATCATAAATATATATAGTTGTCTATATTTTAATTAGAAATGTTATCATGCTTTTTAGTTTGCAATATGCTTCTCCTATTTATAAGCTAGTATGTAAAACACACCTTCCGCGTCGTTAATATAGTAAAATTTGATTTGTAATAAAAGTTTAAAATTAAATCATGTCATGTCAACAGTATAAAGAATATGTTTTACGTCCCGACTTATAAGCGTAAGTACTCATTTACTTATTTTAATAGGGATTATCACGTACTCTAGCTTAATCACACAACTCTAAAAGAAATATATGAAATGATCATAAAGTTTAATTCTCAACATGTGCGATCCGATCGGGACATTTTTCTAAGGATCTTGCAATTAACCAAGCTAGTACTGAATCCCGCGGCCGAAAAACAAGAAAAAGAGTGCTTTTTTGGTCAGTGGAGAAAAGTGGAACCATGTTCATGTACATATAATTTATTCAAGTATGAAAATGCCCAATTAATTATAATTAAATTTTATTAATCAAGCGTGCGAAATTCGTGATTCAAGAAAAAAAATAAAAAAAAGTGAGCATGGAGTAGTTGGTATTCATGTCCTTGATCCATGGACCATGGCAGACACAACCGCAACCATGTTCCTATAGATGATTATAATAAGTAATCTAAGTTTAGCATATTCTTTTGTGCCATGATCAAAATGCTTAGCCTTCTATCGCCAAATAAATAAAAAATGCTTAGCCTTCTGTATTAATTAATGATTAGAGATATATGATCATACCTATGCTTTGTACTAAATCGGGAAAGGATGCGACCGCTTTAGGACGACGACGTGACTCAGTCCTCTAAGCTTGTAAATCACCCCTGGTCCCTCCCTATTTTCAAATATCGATTTCTATCCCATGTATCTCATTCTCATCTAATTCACATCATTAACATTACATCCTGCTATGCATTCAAAGTATATGTACATGTTTTAAAACTCTTTTTGTAATGGATAATGCTACTACCGATATTTCTAGTCGAGAAAGTTGACCAACAAGTACAAATACATTTTTTATTTTATTTAAACTATTTTTTCTCTATTTTAAAACCTTTTAAAAAAATATCAATTCACTAATAATTAATTCCTTAATCATTAAATTAAAAAAAAAATCGGAATTGATGAATTTTATCAGTCAAAGTAGCATTTTCCTTTTATAATTATTTTGAATGTGGCGTATTTCCACTCCTGGTGAACCCAAGCTGAGCAGCTGACTACCTCCCTTCTAGCTTTTCTTGGGCTTTACTTCAGAACCATAAGCTATAGCTCGGCCCACTCAACCAAACCTTCACATTCTTTGTTCTCCTTTTAATCATAAGCTAGCAATTCTTAATCAATTATTCATGATTTAAATCATTCTTTTGACACCCAGCAGCCAAAAGGAGAGTAAACCACAATAACTTGTAGATTATGGAGAAAAAGAGAATCACTATTATTCTCCTCAGGTGAGGTGAGAATCATTAGCAAATAGAGAAAGCATTAGCAACAGAGTTTGTGGGAGGAGAGGTCAAGAATCCTGGATCATCAGCATATACATGGAACTTGGTCTAGCCAGAGAAAAAAAGTTCATCTCCCAACATCATTATCATCCTGAAAAGTTTTCAAGGTAGTCCCAGCCACAATAGCCGTTTTAGCAGGATGACAAATCAAGCATATAAAATAATTGATTAAATACAATTTCATTGAAACATTTTCCAGTAAAATTATGAGACATTTCCAAAGAACATTGATTGATGCAGTGGAGTGAGGAAATCAAATTTTCTGTACTCTCACCGCAAGTTGATGATAAAAGAGTTACACCTCTACATATTAACATTATTAGCAAAAGATAATGTCACAGGAATGCCTAAAATACACAGAAAAAACTTATTTTTGTACACTACTAATTAGACATTGTTTTCAGCATCTCCCCATTTCTTCATCATCATGCTCACTCTCACCTCGACATGGTCATGCACCTAATCATACGTCAAGCAAGCATGTACGAACCACAAACCATCCGATTGATCCCATCAATCAGCCTCCAGCTCCTCACCATGGCATTCCACATGCAAATATGGCCTATTCCTAGCTAAGGCATCTACCAAGTCTCTATTCACACTTCCCCTAACTCCCAACCATCTCAACCTTGGAAAGTAAGGTTTCTTTAACCAATGGAATGCAAGTTGCGTGATGCCACCACAGTCGCATAGATCCAGCAACCTCAAGCTGCTACCATGCCATATGCCCTCATCAACCTGCATTGAGGCTAATGCCATTACAGCAGTGTCGCCTATTAGTGGGCAACACCGCATTCGAAGTTCAGAGAATGGAACCCGACTTTTTGCTAGTAACAAAATTCCATTATCAGAAAGGTTAGGAATATTTGATAGATCCAATTCTCGCAATTCCATGTTACAGGAACCATCAAATAAAGCAGAAATGCATTTATCTGTAAGTCGCTTGCACCGTCTAATGGACAATCTAACAAGCGAACCAATAACCCCCCGTCTCAAGTATGACAATCCAACATCACTTATATCAGAGCCATCCAACAGTAAAGTCTTCAATTGAGAAAGAGTGCTGATGGCTCGAAGTGCTTCATCCCCAAGGTTTTTGCAATTTCTCAAGTCAAGAACTCTAATATCCTTGTTGAATACCAAATTCATGACTGCGTGATTGGTCAAAAGATTACAAAATATCAAGCTAACGTGTGTCAAAGTAAGGGAAGTTGCAATGATGTCATGAAAAACAAGGTCAGTTAACTGGGTCCCCTGAGACACCCGAAGCTTGTATAATCTGGAGCATGAATGCAAGATTGTTTTGAAACCTGTGTCTGTAACACGACAAAAGCCACCAAGACATATGCTTTCCATGTTTGCACACTTATCAGCCATGAAGAGGACTCCAACATCATTTACCCGTCTGAAAAATGTAACAATGAACTCCTGGCGCCGGACCAATGAGAGATGCTTCAGTTTCCCATACTGATTAAGTTGTTGAAGACCAGCATTGGTTAAGTCAAATGCGACTTCTGGTTCAGTTAATGGTGAATCACGAAGATCCAAATGGGTTAAGGAGACTAAAACTTGAGATATCATACTAACCATGGCATCAGTTATATAATCCACTGATAGGCCCAATTTCTGAATGCCAGACAATATGGATGGTTGAATATGATTTGGCAACTCATGGGGTCCCAAAGTTGGGTTAAGCATCTCAGTCACCGTTTCGGAAGAAATGTAGCCGATCTCAAGAGTAGTGAGCTTTTCAGATGCCAAAGCCCAAACTTGAGCTGAGTTATGATGAAGAAATAGTGAAACATCAAACATCAGGTTCAGTGCCTACCAAAAATGTTATAAAACAAATCAGAGGGCACATATAAGACAATAATAAAATGGCACAGATACAACATGCATGTATTGTAAATATGGAAAGAGAGATTAAGTTTCTCCGATTAGGCTGCATGCTAGTATCTACAAAAATACTTCAGTATATGGCATTGTCCAAATGTGCTGAAACGCATAAAGATCGGAACTATAATTTGTCTATTATTCTGCACCCCCTGGCTCCCAAAACAACAGAGAATGGCCAAGAAGGAGAATTGTGCATTCCATGCATGCACAATAGCATTGCAGCTGACATAATAAATAAGGTATGTGCAAATTTCTTTCCGAGTAGTGAACACAAGCCAATCATTCAGAACAAAGCTTTCATGAATGTGGAATGAAAAAGTTATTAAGATATGATATATCCCTATTATCCAATGCGGTACAAGATAATGAAGTGGGGATTTTATCAAAACGACCAAGCCTTTGTGTATCCGAAATTTTAGCTAGGTCAATAACCAAATGGTGGTAATTTACACCCTTATTTCTAAGACAATATCTATAAAGATAAATGAGGGCTCTTACAAAGAGTAATGGGATTGTGGCATCGAGGTGGTTTACATAAACTGAAAAACAAGTATTTACTAATAATTGCACTAATCGCAAGTTACTTCTGTTAAAGAATTACATTCTCCCCTTCTTTATAAAGATACTTAAAACTATTTCTTATATATTATGCTTGCATGTTCTGAATGGATATTATACTTGACTAATTCATTTTCTTCCCAATAATTCATCTTTATTAACTACACATATTTCAAAGAAACCTTACTCATATAAGACCTGATCTTAGTTTGAATATATAATAATAGACGGACTTGTTTTCTTTATACTGATTCAGAAAAGAAAAAAAAAAAAAAGAAGCTATTCTCTATTGATTACTCTTGCAGTTAAGCCTTACTTCTAGCTGAGTGCAACCATGGAGCAACTCCTTCAAATCAGAAATATCAATCCCCGGCACTCTATATTCGGACATTGAACCCAAGCAGAGAGACCTGAAGAAATTAAACATCCAAAGCTAACAACCCCACCACTTAAAAGCAGGAAACAGTTTCTGAACCATGCCATTATAAATCAAAAGATCAAGTATACGTCTCTTTAACGAATTAACATCCTCTAAGATTATTATTGTTTTTCGGTTAACCAAAATCTTATAGCACTAACAATGATTTTTTTTTTTTTGTAAAAAAAGAATAAGTAGCCAAGATTTCGTCATCNCCGCTTGCACCGTCTAATGGACAATCTAACAAGCGAACCAATAACCCCCCGTCTCAAGTATGACAATCCAACATCACTTATATCAGAGCCATCCAACAGTAAAGTCTTCAATTGAGAAAGAGTGCTGATGGCTCGAAGTGCTTCATCCCCAAGGTTTTTGCAATTTCTCAAGTCAAGAACTCTAATATCCTTGTTGAATACCAAATTCATGACTGCGTGATTGGTCAAAAGATTACAAAATATCAAGCTAACGTGTGTCAAAGTAAGGGAAGTTGCAATGATGTCATGAAAAACAAGGTCAGTTAACTGGGTCCCCTGAGACACCCGAAGCTTGTATAATCTGGAGCATGAATGCAAGATTGTTTTGAAACCTGTGTCTGTAACACGACAAAAGCCACCAAGACATATGCTTTCCATGTTTGCACACTTATCAGCCATGAAGAGGACTCCAACATCATTTACCCGTCTGAAAAATGTAACAATGAACTCCTGGCGCCGGACCAATGAGAGATGCTTCAGTTTCCCATACTGATTAAGTTGTTGAAGACCAGCATTGGTTAAGTCAAATGCGACTTCTGGTTCAGTTAATGGTGAATCACGAAGATCCAAATGGGTTAAGGAGACTAAAACTTGAGATATCATACTAACCATGGCATCAGTTATATAATCCACTGATAGGCCCAATTTCTGAATGCCAGACAATATGGATGGTTGAATATGATTTGGCAACTCATGGGGTCCCAAAGTTGGGTTAAGCATCTCAGTCACCGTTTCGGAAGAAATGTAGCCGATCTCAAGAGTAGTGAGCTTTTCAGATGCCAAAGCCCNCAAGGTACTTTTGGGCAATGAGACAGAAATTCTCGAGATTTTTTAAAATTTTTAACAATTTTATTCTAAAATATACTGGAACATAAATTAATTTTTAACTTTTAACTTTTTTACCTAATTATTATTTAATTTTTATAATTTTTATAAACTTTAAAATAGAATATAAAAATAATATAATTTTTTGAAAAAAATTAAATAAAAATAATATTTAATAACATTTTAATTTAGTTTTTTCTCTTTTATTTTTTAAAATTCAATCAAATATCTTACTTCTTTAATTTTAAAATTCAATCAAAGCCGTTCGAGCACTGACTTTGGATGGGTTGGAGGCTTCTTTTCTGCCATATTGTATCGTCCCTTCCCTTCGCAAAGTTTTGGATCGAAACAATATTTACCCTTCCTTTATTTAGCTTTTCTAGGTACAAAGCGATTTGCCTTACCAATACTAATATTGACATAGGTATTTTTTTTATTTAAAATAAAAATAAAAGAAAAATTTTTTTGAGAAAAAAAAAAGCAAGTTCTCTATCTCACAAAAATTATTTTCATATTTAATTAATACCGTTTCATTAAACGAATGAAACAAATGCCTTACATGTTAGCATTAGTGTGTAATTTGATGGGCAAACTCGCTTGCAAGAAAATTTTTCCATAAGGATAATGTTACTTTGCTTTCTTATTTTACTTCCTCATTTTAACAGTTCGTGTATTTTTTATTTTTTTATTTACTAATTAAATAAGTAACTATTCGTATATTGATATTTTAAAAAAAATTGTTTAAAGATGTTAAAAAAATATGAAACAAAAAAAATGAAAAAAAAAAAGATGAGTTTTGCTTGGGCGGCACGCCCAACGGTCACTGCTAGGCGGTCACTACTGGACGGCAACCTTGCATTACCCATTTAATAACTGTATAATTTTGAAACTTGTCTAAAAATACTAAAAATATCATTGAATAAATGAAAATGATATATGTCAGATGGATAACAATAGGCCTACTATCATCTTACCACCATTTTACTACTATATAATGTATTTCAAATTTTTATTCTTTTATTATTTTCTTTTAAATATTTTTTTAACATCTTTAATCATTAAGTAAAAATAAATAAAAAGAATAGTAAATATATAATATAAAGTAGTAAACCTATCATTATTCCTGTCATATATCCTCGTAAGCTATTCCTTTGGGCAAGATTACTTGGGAAGTATGGATGTCTTGTGTCAGTGTGTGAACAAGATTCGTTGCAATACTTTTAAGTTCGTATGGCACAAAGCATAGGAAGGACAACTCTTTAGCTGTCACCATTACAATTTTAAGTCTTGAATTCCTTGTTATTTATCCCTTTATTCTTTACTTGGATCCATCCACATTACACTTTTGCTGTCACCAGACTCCAAACAACTCTAATGCATAGTGAGGAAGGGGAAAAAGAGAAAAGAAAAGGAACAAAGGAAACTCAGAGCCCAGAGGCTGTGAAGCCAAATACCAACAATACCGGTGGAAATCTTGGCGTCCTCAGCTAAGCCAAATTCAGCGGCCTGAATTCCATCACTAACTTGCATCACCAACACTAAAACCTCTATCAATAGCATAATCCACAAAGCTATAAAGAGGTACCACACTTTCACCATACTTCTCAAACCCATCCAATTCCTTCTTGGCCTTTGTCCTTAGCTCCTCTGCCACCTCCATTGCCTTCTCAACCCCATATAATCCCACATAACTCTTCCCCTTCTTCTCTGCCTCTTCCTTTTCCTGGTTCTTCTTCATTTTCTCTTTCAAAACTTCATCTACTACCTGATACAACACCCCAACAGCCCTCCCATACCGCCTCAATCTCTGTATTTCCTCATCTTCAGCACCAGCTAGTAGCCCTCCACATGCTGCTGAGCACTCACCCATTTCCCCAAACTTCTTTTCTTGCACAAACTCAACAGCACTGGGCCCGCCCTCGAGGTCAAGGAACTGCCCAGCGGCCATGCCAGTTGACCCTACTGCTCGGGCAATCTCTGCGATCACTCGAAGGAGATGGGCATCAGGCACAAGGTCAGAAGGTGTGTGGGAGACAATGTGACGAAAGCCAAGGGGAAAGAGGGCATCCCCTGCAAGGATAGCCATTTCAACACCATAGATTGTGTGGTTTGAGGGCTCTCCTCGGCGTGAAGGGTCATCATCCATACAAGGAAGGTCATCGTGTATCAATGAAGCTGCATGAACCTGTTTACCAACCAAGAGAAATGAATTAACATTGTCATCAAATAGCTAATATTACTGTTACGCTGAGTAAGAACAACTATGCAAACTATATGTTGAATATTGCTTCGCTGCTTCTAAGGATTTTTGCCTCGTAAAAAATCCCAAGTCCACAGTTTTGTTGCTTTCATGTAAGAAAGGCATTAAGATTGGAATTTAGAGTTCACTGACCCCAAATTTTGAATTACTTCCTTTGATATTGGAATTTAGAATTCACAAATTCAAATGCCTTTCAAGTGGAAATCAAACACTTAGAATTCTAATTAAATCCGATTTAGTCAACAAACAAGGCCTCAGACAAACTCAGCCCGGACAGGGGTTCAAGTAAGATTCCACAATCACAAGTAGTTTTTTATGCACGTTTCAACAAACAAATACGGCCCGGACAGGGGTTCTAGTAAGGTTTCTTGTACAGATTCTCAAACTAGCTGGTTTTGGTTTTGGCCAAACATTGATTTCTGGAAAACCAAATGCCATTAGAAAATAGAAAAAAACGAATTGCTAGCTTCTTTTTTTCTTTAAAAAAAAAAAAAAATAACATAAGAAGGCATCTGACTGATGCAACTATATCCAAATCGGGAAAGTACTTTCTTTGATTCCACAAGCAAAAATCCCGACGCCAATTATCTTTAAGACATGTAAATTAAACGTGGAATGAGAAGAAATATAAAAACGAAACATAAGAGAAAAACATAACCATTTCGAGGGCGCAGGCCGTGGGAAATGCGGCGAGGCGGTTACCACCGAAGAGCTCGCAGGCGGCGACGCACATGACGGGTGGGGCCCGCTTGGCCCCCTTGGCCAGCACGGAGTACCGCATGGCCTCGTAGATCTTTTCCGGGTACTGCACCTGAATCGCCTCGTCCAGCTTCTGGTTTATTTCCCCAATTAAGGTTGTCCAGTATCCCTTCAGATCGAACTGGGTCGAAACCAAAGAAGAGGAAGGAGAATAGCAGCGAATTAGGGACGATTTAAGGTTTGTGGGCATTCTTCTAGGCAGGTAGAGTTGGGATGCGGATGGTATTAGAGTCGAGAATACCATTGTTTTCTTGGCCTTTTTGCTCCCTCTTTCGCTATCCTTAACAGCTCGTTCTCTGTATCCAAGTATTTATCTGTCTATCAATGGGACTCTGCTTCTTCTCCGTGGGATTGAACGGTGGAAATGTCAGTCAAGTTTGGAGGTTGAGCTGCTGCAGCTAAGGGCCTGAGAATGAGTGCTGACCTACGGACAATTATATCTTGGAACGAGTTGTCATGATCGGTTATAATCAATTAATTTTTATGGTAACGCCAGTTAAATTCAAGTTATATAAAATAAAATTTTTATTTATAAGTGGCGTAATAAAGTATTTATTTAATTTGAAATAAATTTGTTAAAATTTACCATTTAAGTAAGAATAATGATAAGCTATTACTATTTATCTATTATTTTTTTATATTTGATTTTTTTTAATTTTTGATTTTACTTAATGATTAAAAAAGTGAGTATTAGTAAAATTATATATTTTTTTAATTTTTTTCTAAGTGATTAAGGATGTTAAAAAAATATTTAAAAGAATATGATAAAAAAAATTTAAAAAAATGAAATGCACTTGAGTAGTAGATGGGTAGTAATTACTACCCTATTACTACCCTTTAAAAAATGTATATGATGTGTTCTACATACCAACTTGAAAATAAATAACCCTATATAAAATAGAAAAATACTAAAACACACTACACTTATAAAACACGAAATGACACATCTTCAAACACGAAATGGCACACCTTCCACGTCAGCACATATGAAATTTATCCTCCTTTAAAGCACAACCTATATGTTTTCAGACCATCCTCATCCACGAACATCAGCCGCATTTCTCACACATAAGCATCAGACCCTTCTCAGATATGGCCACTACATTTGCATCAGACCCACATCTACAAATCTTGGCCATAATTGTTGCTCTGCATTTTTTTTTTTCCAAATCTTTTAAGCTGCAGAAGGCCTAAAGTATACACATACAAATGAAGATAAAATAGATGCTATCAATTTAGTTAAAATCACTAAGTACACATACAAGTGAAGATAAAATACAAAGATGGTAATCTCGAATTGTCAAAAAAAAATGTTTACAAATCACCTGCATAGGTATTTTATCCAAAAAAATATGTTTACAAATTCATTCTCTTACACACGTACTACACAGATTGGGGAGAGAGAGAGAAAGAGAGAGAGAGATGTGATTACTGAAAGAGAATGTAAAGGAAAGATGGTTTTGGCAAGATACCAAACCGTGTGTATCATTATCATTATATAGACATTACAGTTGTAGTGATAAACATCACAATAACAGCAACCATAACATTCGGGATAAACACAACAGAAACACAACAGAGTACAAGTTTGAAAATCAAATATCCTGGTTTGTAGGGAGCACGGTATTGCTATCTTTGATATCCTTAACACCTTCCCTCAAATTAGTGGGTAAGGAACAGACCAATAATTTGTCACGCAAAATACAAAACCGATCAGCAGTGTGGCCTTTGGTGAAGATATCTACAACTTGATTGCGGGTGTGAATATAACGAACAATCACATCTTTGTTAACAACTTTCTCTCTAATAAAATGATAATCAATTTCGATATGCTTGGTTCGCGCATGGAAAATAGGATTAGAGGCCAAAGACATAGCACTGAGGTTATCACACCAAAGCGTAGGAGGTGAAGTTAAAAAAATGTGTAACTCTCGCAAAAGCATACGGATCCAATATACTTCTGCTGTCGTTAAGGCCAAGCTCCGATACTCCGCTTCAATATTAGATCTGGAGACAACAGGTTGTTTCTTAGAAGACCAAGAAACCAAACACTGCCCAAGATAGATGCCATAGCCACTGGAAGAACGCCTATCATCTGGATTACCCGCCCAGTCCGCATCACAGAAGGCATGTAAGGCAACAGTGCTTGGTTTATAGTGAAGGCCAAAATCGGCAGTATGCTTTAAGTAACGAAGAACTCTCTTGGCCGAAGTCCAATGAGTGCTAGTGGGAGCTTGCATACGTTGACATAACTGATTGACGGAATATGCAATATCAGGACGTGTAATGGTAACATACTGTAGGGCCCCAACAATATGGCGGTATTCAGAGGGATCAACTAAGAGATCACCATCAAATTTCGCCATCTTCGAACCAGAAATGCAAGGAGCCTTATAAGGTCGAGCACCTACCATATTAGCACGATCAAGTAGATTAGAAATATATTTAGATTGACATAAATGCAACCCTGTATGATCTCGTGCAGCCTCTATCCCCATAAAATAGCTCAAGTCACCCAAATCCTTCATCACAAACTCAGATTTCAATTGTGAGATAATAAAGGAAATTGTAGAATCATCATTGCCAGTGACGATGATATCATCGACATACACTAATATATAAATATGTAATTTATCTTTATGAAGGATGAAGAGGGAGTAGTCAACGTGTGAACCACAGAAACCAAGATCAGAAAGTACTTGTGAGAGACGAGTGAACCAAGCTCGTGGTGCCTGTTTAAGGCCATAAAGAGAGCGATGTAATCGACATACAAAGTTAGGATGTTTAGCACTGATAAATCCCTTCGGTTGCTCCATATAAACTTCCTCATCAAGTTATCCTTGGAGGAAAGCATTGGAGACATCTAGATGCCGTATAGTCCATCGAAACTGTACAGCTAAAGCTAAAATAATGTGAACAGTTGTCGGTTTAACCACTGGGCTAAAGGTCTCAAAGTAGTCGATACCAGACCTCTGATCAAATCCTTTGGCGACCAACCTCGCCTTGTAACGATCAATGGAACCGTCAGGTTTCTGTTTGATCTTGTAAACCCATTTGTTGCGGACAATATGGTGAGATGAAGGCTGTGGACAGAGTGACCATGTACCGTTGTCCAATAATGCCTTGAACTCGGATTCCATAGCTGCACGCCATTCTGGTTTAGAGACTATCTGTGGGAAAGTGTGAGGTTCAGGAAGGATGGTAACTGTATGGAATAGATGAAGTGGATGACGTGAGGAATAATGGGTCACGTAGTTAGGGAATTGACGAGGACGAGAATGCCCTGTTTGTGAGCGAGTAACAACACGTTGAACAGGGGAGTGCTCGACAGATGCCAAAGACTCAGGTAAGGTAACAATATTTGGATAGGGCGAAGGAGTAGGGAGCACGGTTGAATTTTGAGTAGAAGGCGGGATAGGTGACATATGTGGATCGATGGGCTCATGTGGCTGGGATGAAATATGTGGAGCAGACACGGAGGGCATAGTTGTTACAAGTGGATTTGTGGAAGAGTCTATTTGATGGACAGGTGGTGAGCATTAGAGGTCAGTAGAAAAAGGAATTTGAAGTAGAGAAGAAGACGTGCCAGTAAAGATCATAGCACCATCAGGAGAGTGAGTCGGGATCTTTATTTTGGCTGGAAAATATTTTTCATCAAACACAATGCTGCGAGAGATGTAAACACGCTCACTTACGGGATCGAGACACCTATAACCCTTTTGACTTGAGGAATAAACCAATGAAGATGCATGGGATACTTCGATATGACAATTTGTTTTCAACATATGGACGTAATAAAGGATAGCATCGACATCCAAAGTTACGTAGAAAAGAATAATCCGGTGCATTTTTATAAAGTTTGAAGAAGGGCGTATCATTATTTAAAACTGGCATAGGTAACCTATTGATTAAATATATTGCAGTTAAAAAGGATTCAATCCAAAATTTCTTAGCGAGGCCAGATTGTGCAAGTAAAGTGAGTCCCATATCAACAATGTGGCGATGTTTACGTTCTGCAGTACCATTTTGTTGGGAAGTATGCGGACATGTTTGTCTATGTAAAATATCATTTTTCATGAGATACTGAGTAAAAAGTGAGGAAATATATTCTCCACCGTTATCGGTTTGTAAACGTTTAATAGGAGATGAAAATTTTTTTTCTACAAGTAGCCGAAATTGAACAAAAGAATTGAACACATCAGATTTATTTGCAATCGGATACAGCCATGTCAATCGACTAAAATCATCAATAAACGTTACATAAAATTTAAAACCACTAGGCGAGGCAAGAGATGCAACCCAAACATCGGAGTGGACCAGTTCTAAAGGACCTGACGTCTCACGATCAGAGGAGGAAAAAGGTTGTTGAATGGACTTGCCAAGTTGACAAGATTCACACACAAAACTCTTTTGCACCGAACCAACAAGAGATAATTTAGAATTATATAAGACATGACGCAAGATAGACTCAGATGGATGACCTAAACGTTGATGCCAAAGAGAGCTAGGTGCCTTAATTCCCATAAAAGCAGTTAGCCCTTTGCGCTTATTGTGTGATAAGTTGGTGAGATTGATAGGATAGAGCCCATTGTCACTCGGACCTTGAAGGAGCATGATTCCCGTCTGATTGTCCTGAACCGAATAAGCATTATGTGTGAGATGGAAAGTAACATCATTATCGACACAAAATTTGTTAATAGAAAGGAGATTAGTAGCAGCTTGAGGACAGTGAATAATATTTTTAAGAAGAAAACGATTGTTATGTGAGTGAACAATGGAGGAACCTGTATGTTTAATAGACAAACCTGCACCATTATCTACACCGACAGTCTCATTACCATCAAACGAACGCTTGGAATCAAGATTCTCAACATTATTAGTTACATGTGCATTAGCGCTGTCCGCAAGCCATTGATAATTCATAAATTCTGCATTAATATCAGCAACCATGGCTGCCAGGTTCGTAGGAGGATGACGTCCTTGAAAGGAAAAATCCATTCGCCGAAAACAGTCCAACGCCTGATGATTATTGCCTTTGCAAATCTGGCAAGGAGAACGACCACCAGAGTTGGTTATGGAAACAGAGCGAACATCCTTGGTAGATATGGAGGAGGCAGGTTTAATGGAAAATTTTGGCTTTGTAGCGTTGGTGTCTGAAGAGCCAAAAAACTGAAGTTTACGTCTCACAAGCTGGAACTTTGGACGATTGGTGAATAAAGCAAAGGAGGACGTCTCTGGCGCAGGATTGAGTGGAGCATGGCGGTTCAGAATTATTTCATGATTCAGCAATTCAAACCTGAAATAAAAAAATGACATAGAAGCTTCCCGAGTGTGGAAGGAGTAAGAGGTGATGAATTGTGTAAAAGTAGGATTAAGACCCCCAATAATAAAGGATATAAGATCGTCATCATCGACTGGTTTTCCAACAGCAGATAATTGATCAACCAAGAACTTGGCTTCAGATAGATATGAGGCACAAGTCATAGAACCTTGTTGGAGATTTTGTAGCTGACGTTTCAAATGAGAAATGCGGGATTTTGACTGAGAAGCAAAACGAGCAGCAAGAGATTGCCATGCCAAAAAGGAAGAGTCCAATCCGTAGAGGGATGCTACTAGTGGAAGAGAAATAGAGGAGATG
>QEOT01005578.1:0-12480 GCA_003123785.1 Pterocarya stenoptera | reverse complement strand
CATTTTTCATGAGATACTGAGTAAAAAGTGAGGAAATATATTCTCCACCGTTATCAGTTTGTAAACGTTTAATAGGAGATGAAAATTTTTTTTCTACAAGTAGCCGAAATTGAACAAAAGAATTGAACACATCAGATTTATTTGCAATCGGATACAGCCATGTCAATCGACTAAAATCATCAATAAACGTTACATAAAATTTAAAACCACTAGGCGAGGCAAGAGATGCAACCCAAACATCGGAGTGGACCAGTTCTAAAGGACCTGACGTCTCACGATGAGAGGAGGAAAAAGGTTGTTGAATGGACTTGCCAAGTTGACAAGATTCACACACAAAACTCTTTTGCACCGAACCAACAAGAGATAATTTAGAATTATATAAGACATGACGCAAGATAGACTCAGATGGATGACCTAAACGTTGATGCCAAAGAGAGCTAGGTGCCTTAATTCCCATAAAAGCAGTTAGCCCTTTGCGCTTATTGTGTGATAAGTTGGTGAGATTGATAGGATAGAGCCCATTGTCACTCGGACCTTGAAGGAGCATGATTCCCGTCTGATTGTCCTGAACCGAATAAGCATTATGTGTGAGATGGAAAGTAACATCATTATCGACACAAAATTTGTTAATAGAAAGGAGATTAGTAGCAGCTTGAGGACAGTGAATAATATTTTTAAGAAGAAAACGATTGTTATGTGAGTGAACAATGGAGGAACCTGTATGTTTAATAGACAAACCTGCACCATTATCTACACCGACAGTCTCATTACCATCAAACGAACGCTTGGAATCAAGATTCTCAACATTATTAGTTACATGTGCATTAGCGCTGTCCGCAAGCCATTGATAATTCATAAATTCTGCATTAATATCAGCAACCATGGCTGCCAGGTTCGTAGGAGGATGACGTCCTTGAAAGGAAAAATCCATTCGCCGAAAACAGTCCAACGCCTGATGATTATTGCCTTTGCAAATCTGGCAAGGAGAACGACCACCAGAGTTGGTTATGGAAACAGAGCGAACATCCTTGGTAGATATGGAGGAGGCAGGTTTAATGGAAAATTTTGGCTTTGTAGCGTTGGTGTCTGAAGAGCCAAAAAACTGAAGTTTACGTCTCACAAGCTGGAACTTTGGACGATTGGTGAATAAAGCAAAGGAGGACGTCTCTGGCGCAGGATTGAGTGGAGCATGGCGGTTCAGAATTATTTCATGATTCAGCAATTCAAACCTGAAATAAAAAAATGACATAGAAGCTTCCCGAGTGTGGAAGGAGTAAGAGGTGATGAATTGTGTAAAAGTAGGATTAAGACCCCCAATAATAAAGGATATAAGATCGTCATCATCGACTGGTTTTCCAACAGCAGATAATTGATCAACCAAGAACTTGGCTTCAGATAGATATGAGGCACAAGTCATAGAACCTTGTTGGAGATTTTGTAGCTGACGTTTCAAATGAGAAATGCGGGATTTTGACTGAGAAGCAAAACGAGCAGCAAGAGACTGCCATGCCAAAAAGGAAGAGTCCAATCCGTAGAGGGATGCTACTAGTGGAAGAGAAATAGAGGAGATGATCCAAATTAGTAGAAGTTCGTCACGATTTTGCCAATTAGTGTAGGCTGGATTTAAGGACTCATTTTTGGCTGCATCATCGTTAATAAACTTTGCAGGGCAGGGGATAGAGCCATCAATAAAGCCAAGCAGGTTGTGACTCTTGAGAATAGGTTTAAACTGGGCAGTCCATGCAAGATAGTTTGTCTCATCAAGTTTGATAGAGACAAGTTGTGTTGGATTAGGGAAAACAAAATGGGATGAGGAGGAGAAACCAGATTCAGCCATTGTTGAGAAAAGCGGAAGCAAGATTTTAAAGCGGAAGCAAGATTTTAAAGCATAAGCTAGATTGGCTCACGATACCATGAAAGAGAATGTAAAGGAAAGATGGTTTTGGCAAGATACCAAACCGTGTGTATCATTATCATTATATAGACATTACAGTTGTAGTGATGAACATCACAATAACAGCAACCATAACATTTGGGATAAACACAACAGAAATACAACAGAGTACAAGTTTTGAAAATCAAATATCCTGGTTTGTAGGGAGCACGGCATTGCTATCTTTGATATCCTTAACAATTACCTTCTTTTGGATGCGTGAACTGCTGCCAGAGGATGGACGAATCATTAATGCAGGAGAAGTTTTATTTATTTATTTTCGTGAACTTGAGCGGGAGGATGAAAGAGCGATACAAAGGAGGGAGAAAAGCAAAAAGTCATAAAGAAGCTTCTGTTTTGACCTTTCGGCACCATTCGTGCGTTTTGTGCACTACAAGAGACTTCCCTATAGCATCACTCTATAAAATATAGAATAATTCTATTTAAATGTTTTTACATCACACACATTCACGTTGCATTATTTGATTTAGATGAAATAATTTAAATTATGAGTTGTTTTTTATCAAACCAGTGTATAACTTACAGTACACATCACTTATACGATAATATTTAATTTGAAAATTTTAAAATTTAGAATGTATCTTCCAAGTTAAATTATATCATATAAGAAGATGTGCTCTACACACTTTTTGCAAATCTATTGAATTTCTTATAGGTGTTTTGAGCAAATAGATTCTTTGAGGCAGAAGCAGTGATTCTTCCTCCCTAGAAATCCTTAGCATTGAGCTGTGCAAAAGGATCTATAACACGAAAGCTGTGATAAGAATTACGAACCGAAGGTGCATGCATTGCGTCAGCTATTTCGCTTTGAGTCCTAGTGGAGCCTTGCAAATATAAAAGAAAATCATAATCTTCTCTCTTTTCACCCGTACCTGATGAAAAGCCATGATCTAGTGTCAAAACTTTAAACCATCCTAATTGTATTGCTAAGAATATACAATCTTACAACACCCCCCCTCCCCTGATATTTGTCATTCTCACTGCCTCATGGCTTCCAGATCAAGACCAGGTCTACGTACAACTTCTTTGTTAGTTTCAGTTAACCGTTTCAACTTAAACCCCCCTTGAAGGATAAATAAATTGGACTCAATCTCGCTCCGGAGCAGCTCCGGGAACCCTTCTTGCACTGAGGTTCCCAGCATATGACCAAACCCTTTCAAAATCAGCAGCAACCGTTTTTTCTGATTTCAGCTCAGTTGGCTCCTTGATAGTGGTCCTCCTAAGAGAGGAAGAATCTCTCCCAGGGCTTCCCATTACTGGAGTGGAAGAACAGAAGGTTGGAGTTGCAAATGGCGAGCCATATGGGGACTGGTGGATCGAGAAGGGACTAGGAGACAGTCGTTTCTGAATAGGAAGACCCCCTAGACCTCCCCTGTTGAAGATGGACATCGATTCTTCTGCAGCACATTGCTTGGTTGCATCATCTACATAGAGGACGTCATCTATCCTGGCTATTATGTTAAATGCCAAGCTTTCCATCACCCTTGAGTAGCTTTCAAGAATTGACTGCCCAACATCCTGCCAGAAAAAGAAAACGTTTAAATGACTTGCGTCACTGGAAATTTCCTACGATCTTTGTAAAGAAAAACACTACACGGCCACATAGAATTTTAAAGGCAATTGGGAAGTTTCTTCAACAGACGAAGTATACACAAAGGAACTACAGACAAAATTCCCATCCATCACCTTAAACATGCGTACAGACTTGAATGGTTTACCACTAGTACTATAACGGAAGTAGGAGACTTCCTAGACCAAGAAATCCTGTCCCCATCTCTCCCTTTCTGAACAAGATTATGCGTAGATAGCGTTCACTATTGTTGTCTCTCAAACTACTTGCCCGTACAGGGCACAAATGTTGTGAATATGAAATATGCAAGACTATATAGTTGGAAGTATGTACTGGCAGAAGGATGCACCAAGTCTCCAGATAACAATGACCCTAAATTTCCAAGAAGCCCCACATCCCCATTGCACCACTTGAGTTACAATGTATGGACAACCAAAGCAACAGAGCATATCTGTTGTGAACATGCCAAAAGAATGGGTCACCACTTTTATGGCATCAGTAAGCAAAGTCATGTGGTTTGTGCTTGTGTTAACCAAAATTTCTAGATTCTAAAAAGGTTATGACAGCATAATACCTTATTGTATTGGATCTTGTTCATATCCAGTGCAGTTTGTGGGAGACCGGGGAAACGAAGCCTCAAGCTCTGTAAGAGGGTCTCTGCTCTTTGGGCCAAAAACATATTCTTATCAGCATCAGCTACAAGGCCCTTGACTTTGCCACCCCAAGATGAGCGCCTAGATTTCATGCGATTTTTGTGTTTCCTCTGCTCCTTTTGCTTCCAGAAGTGGATTGCTGCCTCTATCCTGTTAGCTATCTCCAGAGTATGATGCTCAGATGAAAGGTCCAAGCAATCAAGTAGACATTCTGATGAGAACTGATCAGCAGCAGTTATGTAGCGATGAATTATTTCACCAAGACATGTTTTTCCACTCTGCAATGGCACTCAAACCAAGAAAGGAATAAAAAGATACATTAAGATATATCAGAGACATTGAATATCTGCCGGTCATGCATGCAATGAGTCAGTAATTTCAAAAGATTGAGAGAGATTATGAATGTACAAATGATATGATATGTCAAATCTAATTCAACTGTAAAATAAGACAAAGAAATCATTTAAAATCTTAGAATTCTAGCCATCTATTTTTCATGAAGATGAACTTGTAAAGCTGTGAATTCACTTGTCCCAAAAGGTTAAGCTGATAGGAAGGGGTATATTTTTATTTTATATCTTAACATTCCCTCTCACGTGTGGGCCAAACTCCCCCTCGATGAGTGAGTCCAACAAGTGAAATATTTAATTACATTGAATGTAGAGTTAGGGTTCGAATTCAGGACCTCTGCTCTGATACTATGTGAAATCACCACTTCTCCCAAAAGTTTAAGTAGATGGGAAGAGATAGATTTTTATTTTATATATTTACAAATGCTGACTCAGGATACCATGCAAATGCAATATGCATTTTACTCAGTTAAACTCTAGACCTGTGTAATACCAGTGAAATACGTGCTAGCAAGTCTGGTACTAGGCTGTATCACGTTAACAGCATAAATTCACACCGTGGAAAACCATACCTTGGGTAACGTCTCAAAGTATGCACTGGGGATCTCCATCTCAGCTAGCACACTACTATTAATTGCCAAGGCCGCCTTCAGTATCTGGTTTGCACAGTCCCTACATTGTTGCAATCTCTTCCTTGCATCTTCAGACAGCCCACATGGCTGTACTTTTGGACAGGGCAGCCACCACTTCTCTTCCTGCCGAACTGAAGGCCTACCACCACAGGATCTAATAGCATCACAATCATTTGTTTCACCCACAACTATCCCCCTATCAACGTACCAAAATTCGGTATCACAAAACCCATCAAGCATACTAAGCAGCATTGCATCAAGCTTTTTAAGTGCAGGTAGATTCATGTACAAATCCGAGCGTGGCCTTGTCGCCATGATTTCGTATGTGCCTCCACCAGGGAACTGTTGTATTGAAGGCACAAGTTCAACTATGGAATCGCTTACGCATAAGAGCATCTCCATCTCTCGGCACCACATTGCTTTCTTCTGCAGCGCCAGTGGCTCTAACCTCCACAATTCACCAAACACAGTAGCTGCCATAACAATCGAAATTAAAGTTTATCAAGAATAAAACCAAAAATATTACTAGGGAACGGCTCCAATAATATAATGGAAGTGGAGGCAGCAGACATACCAGAGAGATTGGTAATGGCATTTGAGATTGCGAGGGCAGTGCACACCCCTTTCCCTCCTCCAGACATATCTTCTCCGAGAAGAAGCTTCGCAAATCTCTCCTTCATCATCTCAACCTCTGTTCCAAAAAATGAAAAAAATGAAAGAAAATCAATAAAATCAATATTTTAAGTCCTTCTAAAACTATATAGACTTAGATCTCAAATTACCCATACAAGGTATAATCCCTGATTGGTCATAGAGAAACTGGAGCAAACTCGGTATAAAGGAAAACAAAAATCAAAAACGAATTTGAAACCACATTTTCCATAATGTTTCTCACTTAACAGTGAATCGGCAAAAATATATATATATTGAATTTCTTCTTGATTTAGGAACCAAACAGAAGCTTAAGAGAAAGATAACCAAAAACTACTCAAATAATTAAACTAAGTAAAAAATTAAGCACAAATACCTCATTCAATGTCTCAGTCTAGTACCGAATTAAGAGTCAAAATGTGCAAAAATTACCAACAGTACAGCAACATAAATAAAGTACCTGAAAATTCAGTTTCCCGTTTCTCAGGCTTCTGATCCCAAAGCGCCACATCCTTGCCTCCAATCACAGGCAGCATCATCGGCGCCGTGAAGCCGAAATTCCCGGCAACGGGATGGGGGGAAGAAGTCATGGAGCTGGAAGCGCCGACCTCAGCGTCGAACCGCCGAGACGAGAAGCTACTGCAGCTCTCGGACTCGCTGACGTCAGCGCTCAAGCTGTAACTCCCGCACCGCTCGCTCTGTTCCTGGTCGGAGCCGTACCTATCCTCTTCTTCCTCCGACACGCTCCCCATTTGGAGTACGCCGGAGATCGGACGCTCACCACGTACGGATGTGAAGCAGTCAGGCGCACATATACTACGATGGGAAGCAGCGTAGCCGATTAAGCGAAAACCAAACGAAACCTCAAAGAAAAAGAGTGGCGAAGTTAGCAGTGGGGAGGCGAAGAAGACGATGCCGATGATGATTGAGGAAAAGGAAAAGGCAGCAGATAATAATAAAGCTCTCTCAAGAGGTTTACTCCCAACGTACTCTTTCTCTGTCTTTTCCCCTCTCTCTCTCTCTCTCTCTCTCTCCTCTCTCTCTATTAAATATACTCGTTCTCTCTCTCTCTTTCTCCCTCAAATGCTACTACGGCATGCTACTGCACTGCAAATGCTGTCAGCCAGTAGTTCTCTATCTCTATTGATACTTACGCCAGTAGTTTTTCTCCTTTTTTTTTCTTTTTTTTTTTTTAATTTTTTTTTATTTTCTTTTTCACGAGTACTGTTTTTCCTTTGATTATTTTGAGATTTCTCGTGATAAATTTAAAATAAATAAAATTTTATTAATTTTATGTCAAATTGACCAATAAAGCAATTAAAATATTCTAAATCAAATGGACACTACTCATGCCTGCAAATTATATTAATAATATGTTGAAGATATCAATTTCTAAAAGTTTTGTCATTTCTTCTTAATGTAACACTTCACTCAACCTTAGGATTAGAAAATGTAAAATAATTTATATAATTTTTAAGTGTACAAGTTTGGTGCAATATTTTTTAAAAATAATAATACATATTTAAAACACATTTGGAAATTCAATTTATTTTTATTACGAGGAATATTATGCATCATTTACTATTCACTTTTACACTCGAAACTTATAGCTTTTTTATAGAGTGTGTGAGCATTTTTCATGAGTATGAAAGTGTTTTTTATAAGGTGTGGAGTGTAGAGTGATAAACAGTAACTGATAAGAATAATTTTTTTTATTTATTATAGCCACTATTTCATTTTCGAAAAATTACACAGATTTGCCTACTCCAACTATGTATCTACGCTCTTAGGAAATTCATGGAAGAAAAGTTAAGACAAAGAGAATAAATAAGTTTTATTAGTTACTGTTAAATGGTATGTGTAGCCGAACTCTAGATTCACATAGACGGGAAAATTTCAAATTGTCTGGACCAAAAAATAAAAATTTACTACGTGTCAATTCCTCATTTAAGGAATCAACACGAAACATATATAGTTTGGGAAAATGCTTCTCCCATTGAGAATTTAGGATTTTTTTAATAGTTAAGAATTTTTTTTTTAAATATTTTTATGATTTTTATTTTAAATATTTAAAATGATTTTAAAATACTTAAAAAAATAAATGTATAATTTTGAACTATAGGTTAATGAAAAGGATAATGATATATTTACATCTTAATTTACTATTCAGCTATTTTTATTTTCCTTTTGTTCTTTAAATCTTGATTTAAAATTTCAGAACTTGTTATAAAAATAAAAAAAAATAAGTAAATGACTTTCTTACATAATTTAAAAGAAAATAAATTTAATTTTATAAAAACTAATGCTCTTTAAGTCAATTTTTATAAAATTAAATTTATTTTTAATTTAATTAAATGATTACATTAGTGGATTAAATTATTTATTTTTAAATTATATAAAAATATCATATTCTGAAATTTTTATTTTAAATTTAAATAGTAAAAAAATAATAATAATAAAAAAGATGTAAAGTATCATTAAACGGAATAAAACCTTTCGTTTGACGTCATGGAAACCCTCGAAGCAGACGGTTGGGAGTAAATAAAACCTTTTTAATTGCAACAACGTCGATTAACACGATTATTTAAACCTGGCGGCTCGAGCGTTAGGGCTTCTGTTAGTATATCTTATGTTTTTTTTTTTTTTTTTTTTTTTACATTTTTTAAAAATATTTTTAAATATTTTTTAAAAAAAATCACAACATTATTAAAATCAGGAAGTAAAAAAAATAAAAATAAAATTCTAACCACAGCCAAGCGGGAATATTAGCATTTTCCTACTAACTACTCATGTGGGTCCTTCGAGTCGGCTAGCATTAAAGAGCTTTAAAGAAAAATATTAGACTGTATTTAAAAGTTAAGTTGAAATAAATTTTTATGAATAATAATGAATTGGAATGATAGAATAAATTTTGTAAGATCTATTTAAAATGAGTTTAAATGTATTTAAATATTAAAATAAATATAGATATATTTATGAGAAGTTGAAAAAATTGTAAATCTGATAAGTTTTGAATTGATATGAATTTAATAATAAGTAATTCTACTGATCAACCTACTGTAAGAGTGCACACTTTGCACACCCTACGTGGCTGTACCTCCTCTCATTAATTTTTTTTTTCTTTCGTTGTCCAGACCCTCAGCTCTCTTCCTCTCTCTCTCTTCAGCTCTCTTTCTCTCTCATCAGATCGTCTCTCTCCTCAACTCTCTCTCTCATCTCGGCTCTCTCTCTCCTCTTGCTCGCTCTCTCTCA
The DNA here is from genome assembly GCA_003123785.1 of Pterocarya stenoptera. NCBI lineage: Eukaryota > Viridiplantae > Streptophyta > Magnoliopsida > Fagales > Juglandaceae > Pterocarya > Pterocarya stenoptera. The sequence goes on along the minus strand of QEOT01005578.1, from coordinate 3,418 downwards.
TCCTCTCTCTCTCTCTCCTCTCGCTCGCTCTCTCGCTCCACTCACTCTCTCTTCTCTCCCCTCTCGCTCTCTCTCATCTCAGCCCTCTCTCATCCTCTCACTCTCACTCTCACTTTCTCTCGACTCTCTCTCTCATCGTCTCTCTCCTCTTGCTCTCTCTCATCTCGGATCTTTCTTTTGGAATGAATGGTTATGATGAAGACACGTTAAGTGTAGGTTAGTTAATGTGAAATAGAAAGTTGATGTAAAGATTTATACTTTAATAATTTAAGAATTAAATATTTAAATATTAGAATTAACTTAAAATTAATCTAAACTAAATTGAATTGAGAAGAATTTACTGACCAAACAATACTTTCTGCTGGGGCTTCGGCTGAGATTTTTTTTTTTTTTTTTGTTCGTAATTAAAGAAATATTTTTTAAAGAAGTAATTTTTTAAGCAGCGACTGTAGAGTCGCCTGGCAAAAAAACAGTGGATCGGCGCTTGTCGAGTGTGTGGGGACCACAAAGGAGTTTCATGCGCCCGATAAAACCACTGCCGCTATTTTTATTGGTGTAGATCGACTGCTCGGGTGTATCACAATTTAATTTAATTTAATGTAGAAAAGTAAAATTTATTATTAAATACATCCTTCTCTTTTTTTAAAAATAGGATAATTTAATATATACAAATTTATAACAAATGATTATTAATAAGAGCCACAACGTGCAATTTTTTTTATAATAACCTATAAATTCTTTTAAAAAAAATTATACTTATCATTTTTTACAACACACATTAATATATAATTTATTTTTTTTGTCAATACACATATTGATGTATAAATATATGTGTTTAAATAGAATAATAAAAATGATAAATTACATATTATTTTGTATGATATAAGAATGATAAGTAATATTTTTCTTTAAAAATAAGATCTATAATATAATTATAAAAATATTTATAAATAAAATAATTGATCCACAAAAAAAAATTTATAAGGAAACTCAAAACTTTCTATATCATATCACATAAAATTATTTTTATTATAAAATAATTTTAATAGATTACATAAAATTATGTTAATTTATTATTATTAAATTGATTTACTTGCATAAATACAGATAAAACTAAAATTTAATTTTGAATAATCATTCATTATTATTATAAGGGTATTTTTATAAAATAATGTTAGTTTTATGAAATATTTATAAAAAAAGCCTTTTTTTTAAAAAAAAATTATTGTATAAAATGTTGTGAAAAATAACCGCTGTTTATATTTTTCTTTTTAAAAAAATACCGGTTGCTGATTAAGATGCATAATGCAATGAACACCGCTGACGTAACTGGCTAGAGGTTCAAACCTCTAGTCAAAGGTTGCTTAAACTTCCGTGATTAGGTTGGATGCTAACTGTTATAATAGTTACATTAATTGTAGCAAAAGGTTTCAAAAGTGGACCACCCTAATCAAGACAGGGTTGTAACCACTACCTCCTATGTTTAATACATTTTGCCTGGACATGTACTTTCTTTCCGTAAATTTAAGAATTTAATGCATATTTAGCTTTTCATTATTTATTTATTTTTTTGTTATACAATCATGTTTTATAGAAATATCTTTAATTTAAAATTATATTATATAAATAATTATATGTGTATTATTTTCATTTTTTATTTTAATAATAAATATTACTATTCATGTGAGCAAGATGTTTTTTAGCCCGAAATTCCAATAACTGGGTTACAGTAGTGGTTATTGGTCCAAATTTTATCTAAGCTTCCGTTTGTATATTAAAAGTGTTTCATCTTATCTATCTTATAATTATAATTTTTTTTTAATTTTTACACAATATAATAAAAATTCAACTTTTCCAAAATTTAAAATAATAATAATTTTAAAAAATAATATTCTAGTAATATTTTATTCAACTTTCATATCAATTCATCTTATCTTAACTCACTATCGAAACGGCATCTAAATCTCTCGGACTAAAAGAGATTTAGATAATGAGTTGAGATGAGATGAAAGCTAAATAAAATATTATTAAATTATTTATAGTTTAAATTTGTTTTAAAAATTAATTATTTATTATATTTTATACAAAAATTTAAATAAATTATCATAATTAAATAAGATAAATTCATATGAGTTAAAAATATTTTATACCGTCTCCGGTTTGGATATAAAAATATTGGATTTTGCTACGTACAACCGCGCTTGCGTAACTGTGGGTAACCGGGAGCCTAGAATTTAAGATTCGATTACTGTCACATGCGCTCTCTCTCAATTCTCTGAAAAATCGAAGTATTTCCAAACCCTTCCTTTTTTTTATTCTTTCTTTATATGTCTTCCTCTTCATTTCTTCAGCCTTCGCAAGCTCAAACCTCCAAGATGCCATTGGCGTTGATATCAAAGCAGGCGACGACCACAACATCATCCCTGGGTGTAGCAGGAATGCCAGAAAGCATAAATTTTTCCAACAAATAATTTTCCACAGCTCTTGTTCTTTAAGCTCCACGCCAACAAGGAATTCTTGCAACATCTGTTNTTTTTTTTTTAATTTTTACACAATATAATAAAAATTCAACTTTTTCAAAATTTAAAATAATAATAATTTTAAAAAATAATATTCTAGTAATATTTTATTCAACTTTCATATCAATTCATCTTATCTTAACTCACTATAGAAACGGCATCTAAATCTCTCGGACTAGAAGAGATTTGGATAATGAGTTGAGATGAAATGAAAGTTAAATAAAATATTGTTAAAATATTATTTATAGTTTAAATTTTTTTTTAAAAATTATTTATTTATTATATTTTATACAAAAATTTAAATAAATTATCATAATTAAATAAGATAAATTCATATGAGTTAAAAATATTTTATACTGTCTCCGGTTTGGATATAAAAATATTGGATTTTGCTGCGTACAACCGCCCTTGCGTAATCGTGGGTAACCGGGAGCCCAGAATTTAAGATTCGATTACTGTCACATGCGCTCTCTCTCTATTCTCTGAAAAATCGAAGTGTTTCCAAACCCTTCGTTTTTTTTATTCTTTCTTTATATGTCTTCCTCTTCATTTCTTCAGCCTTCGCAAGCTCAAACCTCCAAGATGCCATTGGCGTTGATATCAAAGCAGGCGACAACCACAACATCATCCCTGGGTGCAGCAGGAATGCCAGAAAGCATAAATTTTTCCAACAAATAATTTTCCACAGCTCTTGTTCTTTAAGCTCCACGCCAACAAAGAATTCTTGCAACATCTGTTGGACCTTGGGTATTCTTGAAGAACCATTCATAAGAACGACATCATGCACACTTTCCTTGTCCATCTTAGCATCAGACACCCATTTCTCCACAAGCTTAACATACTTTTTGAATAAATCCATGTTTAGTTCAACAAATTTGACATGGGTAATTGTTGAGCAG
>QEOT01005577.1:1413-14441 GCA_003123785.1 Pterocarya stenoptera | reverse complement strand
CGCTGAACCTCTGCTGTTAATTGCTGATAGTTGCTCAGTATTTGTTCTTTCTCTTGTTCCAGCTCCGTTAGTCGTGGTTGCAGGTTTTGAGCATACAAATCCACACATTTTTTTAACTCCTTATTTTCTTGTTTTAATATTTTATTTTTTTTACTTTTATCAGCCAACATTTGCTGCAAATTAGAAATTTGAATTTTAAGTTCATCTACCTCTTTCACCCGTTGCAGCAATCTACGGGACAAGGTAGTAACAGAAGCAGCATATTGGGCACCGAGCATTCTGGATCCTGCAACCACCTCACCATCAGACCGGGTGGAAAAATGTATCTCTGTTCCCTTCATGGCATTGAAGGCATCAGGACAGAAGACAAAAGGTTGTGGTGTAATCGGTTCCTGATTCAAATCAGGAACATTGTTGACAGAGAGTTGCACGGCCAATTGAGAGAATGAAAGAAGTTGCTCGGCCATTTGAGAGAAATTGAAGAAATGTGAGAAATGCAGAGGACTGGTTCTACGTTTCAAAATGATGAAGGTAGTCCCTTTTATAGAGACCCCGAGCGCTCAACGCTCTGTGGAGACTAACTCGGAGCTCAATGCCATCTAGACTGAAACAATTTCAGTCTAGCCTGACGGCTTGAGGTTCTGAAACGCTACCGGCCTAGCCTTACGGCTTGAATCTGGAAATCAAGATTCCTTGATTTTCGACCGCTGGATGAAAGAAAAAAAAAAAGAAAGAAAGATTTTCACATGAAGTTGTTCTTCATCCCCAAGTATTTCTCGCCTGTCCAGGGAGTTCTTCTTTAAAATCTCTCGTACATATTTGAAATTGTTTCTGTTATTGCATCGTATTTATATATATATATATATTTTTTTTATATATAATAAAAAAAATCATTTTTTTTTCTCTTTGCATTTGTTTATTTGTTGTTTTGCGTGTTATATTTATCTATAAAAAAAAAACATAAATAAATAAATAAGGAAAGGAGATTTGTTGTGACTGTAATACTCGAAGACTAATTTTATTGAGTTGGAAAGAAAATGAACAACAAACTTTAACATAAAACCAGCAGACTAAACAGCAGATGGACCCCCCATTTCTTGTAAACGTTGAAACTCTGCTGTTAAACGCTGCTGATCTTTTTGTAATTGTTCCGTTTTTCGTTCCATCTCATCTATGTGTGGTTGAAGTCTTCGAGCATACTTTTCCACACATTCCCACAACTCCTTATTTTCATTTTTTAAATCTTCAATTTTATGTCGTTTACTTGCAAGTTTTTCTTGCAATTCAAGAACCTGAAGTTTAAGTTCGACAACCTCACTCTCTCGTGAGAGAAATCTCCTGGACATAGTATTTACAGCAGCAGCATATTGTGAACCCAACATTCTTGTGCCTGCGACCACCTCAGCATCGGATCGGGTAGAGAAATATAACTCTGCCCCAACCATGGCATTGACTGCCTCAGGACAAAGAAAGACTGGCTGAGGGGTAGTTAATGCCTGATTCAGATCAGGAATGTTGCTAGCAGAATGCTGGCTGGCCATTTGAGAAGTAGAGAGATCGAGAGAAGTTGAGAGAATTGAGAAAGAGGGAGCGAATATGAGAAATGCAGAGAATTGTTCTGTGTTATGAGAGGGTGAAAATGGTCTCTTATATAGAGGTCCGAAGCATTCACAGGCTCAGCAATGATCAATCCAGTCGGGACCAAAGCAGAGATCGAGGCCATAAAGCATTTGTCCATTTGCACATAATCCGGACCCAGGACTCCATGATTTACGGCAATTTGTCGAACTTCAGGATTTACGACACCCAGGATTTATGGCAAGTGGATGCTTAAATCTTGCTCAGCTGGCAAATCATCTTCAAATATAAACCAGCTTGAAGGTTCTAGTGTCGAGAACACTCAACACTTAGCTGGAAAGAGACAGATGAAAATTTTTCACCCCAAGCATTTCTCTCTAGGCCAAGAAGTTTTTCTCTAACTCTCGCATATTTACTTAAACACTGTTTCTGAAATTGCAATTATTTTGTTTATTTTGTGTTATTTCTTTTATTGCCTTTCTTTGTTTACTTTTTTTTTGTGTCATAATTTGTTTACTTTTTGTGTATAATGGATTTCATGATTGTTCTTTTATGTTGTTGTTTGTTGATTGTTTTTCTTTCTTTATTTTCTGTGATAGCTTTTCTTTTATTACTTATTTTCTCTATATTAGTGTGTGTGCACTGGTTGAACGATATTTTGCCTTAATGTGATATGCACTGTTATGAACTTGATTAACACACACTCCATTTCAATCGATTTGAGCATCTTGGTGGTGTAGTTGAGCGGGATTATTTTATGAAGATTTATTTTCAACCCTGAGCATAGAACATAATTCCTGATGCATCATATTCTGCTTGATGTATGACTTGAAACACCGGGATGCTATATTTATTGAGATAGACTTGGCATAATTTATATATAATGAAGGGAAAATCTCAAACAATATTTTGCACATGCTTACACTCATAGTGTTCTTCATTACTGTTCATGGATTTTACACAGGAGAAGTAAACTGCAGGACTACCGAGCCTTTTATATATATATATATATAAAAAGAAAAAAAAAGAAAAAAAAAAGAAAAGGGGATCTGTCTCAGTGGTAAGGGCGAACTTAGGATTGTGTGGATTAGGCGCACGGTCCTTGGTTTGATTCCCCACTGTTCGAATCCACTTGAAAAAAAAAATAGTAATAATAATAAATAAAGGATGAAGCGGTGCGCTTTCCTTATTAAAGGGCTAGAAACAGTTACCCAAACTTTGGGGGTTGAGCAATCAACCTTTAAACAGAGTTGGCGTGAAAACTGCTAGACCCTTGGGCTTTGAGGTAGTTAGAATCATAGATGATTAATCTTAAGGTTGAAAAATCCTGAGATAAATCCTGAGTAGTAATGAAAAACACACAGTTGTTTAGCTACACATACATCTAAGTTTTGAGACATTTTCCCAAATTCTTAATGAAAGATTGTTGAGACAGTCTTGGTGAATATAGCCCCTGGGAGTTGATAGTTACGTGTCGCTGTGTGAGAATTCAGTATTATGTTTGATTGCTTTTGTTTGGATTTCGAGCTTTATGCAATATTCATCTCAATTAATTTTCACTATTTTGCTCAGAGACTAGCAAAAAGTTAGTTGGGGGGTGTGATTGAGCTGCATTATTGCATATTTTACACATTTAAAACCAATAATTTTTAATTGTTTTATTATTTTGTCATTGGTTTTAGATGGAAAAATTGATTAAGAGGCATAAATCCAAGTTGTGAATTAAATTGATTAAAAGCATTGTTTATGCTTGATTTTATAACTTGTGATTTATTTGGGCAATAAGTTCTTCACATGCACAACACACTCTTAATATTTTATTTTTCATCTTTTGTTTAATTTTATTTATTTTAGTTTCTTTATTTTATTTTATTTTATTTTATTTGTCTAAGTTTTATTTTTATTTTTATTTAATTTTGCTTGTCTAATTTTTATTTTATTTTATTTTATTTTATTTTATTTTTATTTTTATTTTTTTATTTTCTGCGTTGACTAAACGACATGTCGTTTGGTCGGCAGACCAAAACGACATGTCGTTTTGCCCATTAGTCGTTTCTGCCGTCTGAGCTAAACGACGTGCCGTTTTGTCTAAAACCAAAACGACATGTCGTTTTGCGCTGAGTTGATTTCACCGTCTAAGTGAAACGACGCCGTTTTGTCCAACGCACGAAACGACGCCGTTTTCACTCATCTTCAACCTCTCGCCGTTACCTCCTGTGCAGCACAGTGCTTCTCCACAGCGCTCCTTCGCGCCACCGTGGGCCGTCCTCCGCCCACCTGAAGCCACCAGCGACACTAGAGGACGCCGGAGACCAATTCTCTGCCGCCCAGCGAGCCGCCGGCGATCCTCCACGTCCAGCCTAACGCCACGGCAACCTTGCGTTTTCCACCTCCAAGCACAGCGCCGAGCAGCTCCAGTCGTGCGTCTCCGCGCCACCATACATCTCCGATGGCCGCCAGCAGTCAACAAAAGACGCCGGAGAACCTCTCAACCACTACCCACACACGGCAAAGCCACGGCAGCACCACTGCATATTCCAGTGCATCACCATGCACCACCACCCAGTGCAGCCCATCTCAGTCCGACGCCACGGTAACACTCCTCCACCTCCATGCAGCTGTTACCCGTGAACCACCGTCGCATGGATCAGCAGCTCCAGCTTACGTACAACCATGCATACATTCGGACCAGCAGCTCCAGCTCACACAACCTCCAACCACCATGCGTGAGTTTGGCCGCTGAGCAGGAAGTGAAGAAAAAGAAAGAAAAGAAGAGAAAGAAGAAAAGGGAAACACTGCCGACGTGCATGCAAAAGAAAAAAGAAAGAAAAAGAAAAGAAAGAGAGATGGAGAGACGGAGACCGAACGTGCATGCTGAGCGGAAACAGAAACGGAAAGAAAAGAAAAGAAAAAAAAGAGAGAGAGGCCGAGCTGGGTGCTGAGCGGAAGAAAAGAAAAAAAAAAAGAAAAAGAAGAGAAAGAGAGAACGACGCACGCTGGGAAGAAGAAGAAAAAGAAAAGTAAAGAAGAAAAAAATCAGTTCGGTGACTTCAAGTGGACGACAATGTCAGTGGAGGAAAATAAAAAATAAAAAATAAACATGCACATGTGCAGTGCAACTTTGGCTGAAAGTGAAAACAAGAGGAATAAAATGAATGCATCAGTAGGTGGCTGAAGACAGACAGCTGCACATGGGCAGCTCGAATGCAAGAAGTGCAGTGTCTTCTGATGCCTATGTAAGGCTTGTGAACGAAGTGAAGAGGGGGGCTGAGGTTAGATGCCCAGTAGATAGTAGTGTAGGAGTAGTGTAGAATTTTTGAGAGAAAATGCAGATGAAGTGAGGGAGTTTGGTGATGCAGTTGAGAGCCTAATGGACCAACTGTGTTATCAAACTGTTCTCCTTTATCTGCAGTCTCCATTTTATTTATTTTATTTTATTTATTTTAATTTATGTCATTTATTTTTATGCACTTTATTTTTATGCACTTTAAATTAATGTCATTTATTTTTCAGTACTTTTAATTTCTGCACTTTTATTTTACTGCACTTTTATTTCACTGTCTTTTATTTTACTGTCCTTTATTTTCTGCAATTTAATTTTCTGCACTTTAATTTCCAGCACTTTTATTTTATCGTCATGTAATTTTCTGTTATTTATTTTCTGCAATTTATTTTGATGCAATTTAATTTTCCAGCTCATTTAAATTCCAGTCTTTTAATTTTCAGCAATTTAAATTCACAGTCTCGCATTTTAATTTCTTTAATTTTCATTGCAATTTCAACCAATCAAATCAACAAAATGAATCTGGTTTGCGACCAGTAAATCTTCTTTTCACTGCACTCTTCCATCCATTGTACATATCATCAATTTTTATTTTTATTTTTCCATCGTAAATATTTCCACCATTTTTCACGAGTTTATTTTTAGCACTTTCCCTGTGGAGACGATCTAGGAATTCGTTCCTAATTACTACGCGACACGCTCCTGCACTTGGGATAGCCTTTTGTGCTGCTCATTTCCGAACGAGTCACTCTCTAATGACTTGCATCCCGTAACATCTATGTACCTTATATTTGGTGGAAGCTCTAGTATTTCTTCAAGTTTCACACAAAGGTTCAAGGAAAGTTTAGTTAGTGTAACGAATTCTTTGATGCTTGTGGGAAGGCTAACAATTTCAGTCCTCCATAGATGTAACAAAGTCAAACTGGTGGAGGAGTTAAACATGGTAAATAAACTAGATATTGGAAAGAAATTTGTTTCTGATTGGAAACAACTTTGAAGATTCAACAATTGTAATGCAGTGGTCCCATTGCTTGAATTCGTTGGAGGCGTCAATTCATGGAGTCGTTCTTCACGTAAAGATATCTCCTCTTCCATTTTTGTAGACTCAATAGCCAGAAGGGATTCCCCATCATCCCTCATCTTCTTTACAATATTTGGACAACCATCAAGATAGAGCTGGACTAAATGTTGCAACTGAATGCAAGCAGTTGGGAGACGCATAAGGTTTTTGCAGCGCGATAGAGATAAACACTCAAGTCCAACAAGGTTCCTCATGGATAAAGGCAGTTCTTCTATTGCGGTGCCACTTAGATACATATGTGTTAAACATTCCATTTTACACTCGATTTCAGGAAGATAACGAAGGCTTGAGCAAAACATAAAATTAAGCGAGCGTAAAGATCTCAAATTGAGGCTTCTTGGAAGGATATGGAGTTTAGAGCAACCCAAAAAATCCAAAATAGAAAGATTTTCCAAAGATCCAACGGAATCATGAACCTCAACTAAACTTTTACAGATTTTGACAATCAATTTCTTCAAATTAGGGGTGCTTGAAAGATCCGGAATCTTTTTTAAGAGTTCATAATGATCGAAAGTCATACTTGTCAAATTCTGTAAAAGAAAAAGAGGAAAAGTTTTATAATGGACTTTACTACATAATTCAAAGAAAAAAAAAGTCATTGATGATGATTATAATTCTATACGTACCCTGGGCTTGAATCTATCCCCCAACTCCTTTATGAGGCCATGCCGCATCCTAAAGTCGATGAGTTTTTTTCCATGAAAATTGGATGGCATAGATTGCAAAGGACATTCACCCAAATCAAGCAAGCTTAACTCATTAGAAAGGTAATTAGGCCCTCGAGATAAACATGCATTGCGATTTATAAATATTCTGAGTCTTTTCATCTTCATGAATGCTTTGGAACCTAAGCATATCAAGTCTCGTTCTGGCAAATCTATCAATATCCCTTCAATTTTGTTTGTTACCTAGTGCAACAACATATACAACATGTATTAGCAAATTAACTCACATCTAGCCTGTACGTCTTTAATCACATTCAAAATATCAAAACTTAATGTCTCTTCAAAATCTGCATATCATTGAAAACTGTTCATAAATGAAAAGGGAAGATGCTCATAAAAAAAGTAAAATTTCTTTTTCTTCATTTGCTCTCTTACCGTATTTTCTTTTAGTACAGAACGAACATCTTCATGAAACCATAACCTGCTACGTTTGCCAGGTTCTTTAGGTGATTCTTGTCGAACAATTTCTCTACCCATATCTTGTAGCAAGTCATGCATCCTCAATTTTCCACTCTCAACACTTATGAGACACTTATCCATAAGCCTTGGAATACCATTAGCTGGAAAGAAACCACAACTATCTAATACTTTGATGACATAATCTACATCGTTTGTTTTGAAGAAACAAGCAACATCAAGGAAAATATCCTTCTCATTATCATCCAATCCATCATAACTTGTTCTAAGTATCATTTGAATATCTTTGTTAGGAATTCTCTTGAGCTTATCCAATGCACTTTGCCATTGATGTATGCTTCTACCTTTTAGATATGAACCTAGAACCCTTAAAGCTAGTGGAAGACCCCCTGCATATCGTACTGCATCTTTTGTTAGTTCCGCATAATCATCAATAGGCATTTCTCTCTTGAAGGCATGTAAACTAAAGAGATGAAGAGCTTTGTCGTGATCCAACACTTTCATCTTGTATGTTGAATCAACTTCATGACTAGTCAATAAATCTTGATCTCTTGTTGTTATGATGATTCTACTTCCTAAACCAAACCAATCATGATCTCCAGCTAGAGTTTCTAATTGGACCAACTTATCCACATCGTCAAGAATCAGTAGAATCTTTTTAGAGCAAAGCCTATGCTTTATCACATTGATTCCCCTATCAACACTACCAACTTTCAAATTCTTAGAGTCTCCCAAGATCTCATAAAGAAGTGTCTCCTGCAGGTGCATTAGACCACCCTCTCGATTTGAAGTTTCTCGAATATTTGCAAGAAAACAGCTAGCTTCAAACTGATGAGCAATTGAGTTGTAGATTGCTTTGGCGATGGTTGTCTTTCCAATTCCACCAACTCCAAGGATCCCTATCATGCATATGTCATTCATCCCAATACTTAGAAGCAAATTAATATGTTTTATATGAGACTCTATTCCAACTGGATACTTGGGAACGCTCAAGTTTATACGATTTACTATTCTCAAAACCACTTCAACAATTTTGTTGATGAATTCAGATTCGTTCCTACCAATACAAAAGATCATAAGAAACAATCAATGAGATGGACTCTTCAAATGAAAAGAGATAGTAACATGACATACAAATAAATATAGTGAAATTGCTAATATATATATATATAAAAGGTGACACTATTTCGTCATCATCTACTGCAAAAAAAAAAAATTTAGTTCTAAAGTCACACGATGATTATTAGAAGTAAGCAGTACCTGTTCCCTAAATCAAACCCGGACAAGTTGGCCACCTCTTCGAGTGTTTCCTTCCAGCTCCGCACCTCCATGTCATCATTAAACCTATGTTGATGTTTTGCAAATGCTTCACCAAAACTCTTTCTTTGATGTCGTACTTCTGATGGATCTACGTTGTAAAACACAGGAAGAATGATTTGTTGCCTTGTTTTATTACAATCAAGGATCTTCATCAGTTCGTCTAAGCACCATGTGGATGATGCATAGTTTTGAGAGAGTATAATGATCGCAATTCTCGACTCTTCAATAGCTTTGCAAAGTGCCGGTGAAATCTCCTCCCCTCTTTCAAGATTGTTGTCTATGTAAGTATTGATTCCCTTTTGATCCAAAGCTTGGTATAGATGGGCAGTAAAATTATTGCGAGTATCTTCACCTCTAAAGCTCAAGAATACATCTTAATTCCATGGATGGATGGAAGGAGATGAAGAGGATGAAGAAGAGGAAGAAGCTCCTGATTGAAAGGCCATAGAAGAAGAAGACATGCTCTCAGTACGTATGAGCGATTACAATTTAGCAAGAGATCCAATTATAGAGTTGCAGTACTTATGGCAAATAAATGATTATAGAGACAAAGTGGGTCAGAGAAAGGAGAAACTTCTCGGCAACAACGTCGACCATGCATGCCTGCAGCTAATTAATCACATACAACTGCAGAACTTTCAACCTTCAAAGTTGTATAAAATGATCAATTTGGTCACAATTCTCATTCACTAAATTGATACATAAAAGTAATTATTAAGTAATTTTCAAATTTATTTTGAATGCATAATTAAATATAAAAATGCAATTTTATAGACTTGCAGTACTTCTGGCAAATAAATAATTAAGATAAAGTGGGTCAGAGAAAGGAGAAACTTCTCGGCAACTACTTCTTGGCAACAACGTCGACCAATTACTTCTTGGCAACAACATGTCAGCTAATTAATCAGCATGAGACTGCAAAACTTTCAACCTTCAAAGTTGTATAAAATGATTAATTTCCCCATAAATATCTCAGAAGTGGGATAAAGAGAAACTTCTCGACAACTTCTTTGCCAACGACCATGCTAGCTATTATGAGTTCAAAAGTCTTTCAGAGCATGGAAGGGTTTCAATAATGACCTTGGTTAGTTTTTTAGAACCAAACATGACCTTGGTTAGTTTTTCAGAGCATGGAAGGGTTTCAATAATGACAGTAGGCATATATGGCTACCAACACACAAACTGCACTTGTTTCTCTTGGTGTTTTGACATCTTTTGAAATTAATGGAGATTCATGTGGCAACGTAAGGGACGCGCAAGGATTATGTGAATATAATGTGACCACTTGGCAATGATCGCAAAGAAAATGAATGGTTCAGATGTGAACCCTCTTACTGATATGTCCATTTGCTGTGGCCAAACAGAGGCATTTGCAGCAGTAGTGTTTGCAAGTAATTAATACTAATATTTTAATTGTATTTTCAGCTCTACGTGTGTGGGTAATTTGGCTTAATGAGTGATGTGTGATTTGTTGCTTGAGATACAACTAGATTATGACTAAATCTTCTCCATTATTAACTGAGTAATAAGTATTGCAAGCCTTGCATCAGGTTATCTTCTCTCAGTACCATTTTGTATGCCAACCTTACAGTTGAAAATATATTATGGCCTTATAACATGTTGCACATGCAGTACCTGAATGTATTATGGCCATAGAACAGTGTACGTTGTATTAATTTTATTTTATTTATTATTTTTTTTTGCAAAAGGAACATGATTATATATGGACGACTAATCTAGAATACTTTTTGAAGAATATGACTGAGAAGATACGTCTACTGCTATATCTTTCCTGTTTTTTACCCTAAAAAACATATATCAGTAGATATGATTGAATGCTCCTAAGGGATAGAAAAATCAGAGTACACCCGGTCTGGATACCGGGTTTCAAACTCAGAACCATGGTTTACAATCCGGTACCTGCTTTTTTTTTTTTTTTTGTCGGTTTCAATGTTTGGATGTTTCTTTTTTACTAATTGGAATTCTTGGAAATTAAAGATCAATCCTAATGCTAATAGATGATGATCATTTGATTGATGAATATTCAAAATGCATATAAACAATGTTATATGTGGCTTTCATATAAATAATATAATATTATTTTATAAGCAATTTTATTTTAAACATTGTGAAGAATTCTAGATTTTGAGGGTTATCCTGTTATAAAGAATGATGTTTATAAACTTGACGATTTTGGATGTGCAACTCTCAGTAATAAGAGCCTGCCAATTGAATGGCGACTTTGTATGTTGGGCCATTTATGTAAAGAATGGTGTTTAATAAGGTGGTGATCACAATTTGTCTTTGAGGAGCTTTCATCTTAACTTTTGTCATCAATTCAGCCTTCCCAACTTAATTTTTAGGAATCTTCTTCAAGGTTTCATACATGTAGATATGAGATGATAATTCTTGTGAGCTCATATTAATGTGGAGTCATATTAATTAAAATTCGTATTTTCTTGTAAATTACCAAACATGCGTAAACTAAAATCATTTTTGAAAGTCATGCATCTTACCGTATTTTCTTCAAGTACATGGCCAAAATCCTTTCTTTTTCTCTTTTCCCCCGTTTTCCCTTGTCCTCCAGCTTTCTCTCTTTTCTTTTGTCTTTCCCTTTTTCCAGCGTCAAAACTTCTCCAGCCCTCTTTCTTTCTATTTTCAGATGATGACTTTGTTGTAGAAAGGCAGAACAGTATCCCACAAAGATAGAACTTTAAACTTTCGAAATAGTTTAAAGTGATCAATTAATTGGTCCCACAGCAATTGACTTTACTCTGTTTTCCTATTTTAGCACAGATGCATGTTGAAAAAGATGATCATCAAAATCATCATTCTATTCATAATCCTATTAAATATGATAATCGGTAACTTTGAATCCATCCATCCATCAGATAAAATATATTATGTTGTTCAATTCCTATACTCAATACCTGGCCGTTTAGTTTATCCAGAAATAGAAAAGAAACCTCATAATCTTATGCATCCATCCAGTTGTTCAATGTTGAAATCCATGAATCTCTTTCCTTTCCAGTACCAGTGTGGTTATTTTTTCCAAAGAACACGACTAACCACACATATGGTGATTCCTCTAATCTCATTCGAACACAGCTAGCATCCCATTGATTTCAAATGCCCTATAAACCTTGAAACTCAATGGTGTTCAAAGTGGAAGTTGCAGCCTTTTGATGAATTTGTGCCTAGAATGCTAAAACGCAGAAAAACTGTAAAATGGAACAAGTCCCTGATGGTGATGGCAGAGCAATATTTACCTAAAAACTAGTACAGTTCAACCTTTGGAACAAAAGGCAAAAGTAGAGTCCCAACTTTATTCATCCAATACATTCATTGCTCTGATTCAATCTCCTCATGCTCATCCGTCTCCCCATCCACTGTTTGGTTGCTGATAAAGTTCAACCTTTGGGACCAAACCAATCACGATTTCTGGCCAAAGCTTTCAACCGTCCCCAATCATCCATGAACCAGGACAGGGAGCATACATCCATGAATATTAATTTCACTCGAAATGTACTCTACAAGGAGGCAGGTTTTCAAACCACTCTTTAAAATTAAAAAAACAAAAGAGAGAGAGAGAGACGGTACTCAATTTTGAATGAATATTATTATAACTTTCAGTAATACAACCCATAAACATTAATGGCATACACAAAAACGTATTAGAGAGAGAGAGAGAGAGAGAGACCTCAACCAATGAAGTATTTGTGACATGATTCCTGATATTCACAAGCATTTTATTGCATGCAGACAAGTCAATCCAATGTCGCGATGGTAAGGTGCTTTTATTGAACTCAAGATTTTTTGATACTTCCGGAAAGGTTTCCAATGAAATGCATCCACTGGCGAACACCTCTTCTATATTTGGTGGAAGTTCTAGAATTTGTTCAAGTTGCTTGCAATCCAACAACATAAGGCACCTCAATCCAACAAATCTTTTGATGCTTGCAGGAAGAATAACAATATCACTCCTTGACAGTTCTAAACTTCTAACGTTTCCAAAGTGGATGAGAAATTAAATGCTGTAAATAGGTCAGACTTTGATAGGGCACAATCGCTGAGATTCAAATATTCTAGTGCTGGCAATGGAGGTGGAGGCCTTAAGAGCAGTTCTTCATTTGATGAAATTTCACATTCTTCTGTTGACATGACAGAGGGCGTGGAACATCTTTTCTCCTCCTTTGGAAGCTTAACAAGTTCTGAAAAATTTTCGACGCAAAGATTGCGTAAATCTGCAGCTCAAGAATGTTAGTTGGGAGATGCATAGGGTTTTTGCAGCCTTTTATGTATACATCCTGAAGGCCAGTGAGATACCCAATGGATGAAGGCAATTCTTTTATAGGAACTTGGTCGAATTTAATGAATCTTAAGCATTCCATCTCACACTCAATATCAGGAAAACTTTGAAGGCTTGAACAATATTCAAGGACGAGGTTCTAGAGATCTCATCCTGAGGCTTCTTGGAAAACTTTAAAGTCTAGAGCATCCAAAGAATGATAAAGAGGTTAGATGATCATGGGACTCAACAGAATCATGAACCTCAATTAAACTTTCACAATTACGAAGATACAATTCCTCTAAATTTGGGATCCTTGAGATATTAGGAATTTTT
>QEOT01005575.1:15249-32009 GCA_003123785.1 Pterocarya stenoptera | reverse complement strand
AAAAAAAAAAAAAAATCACCGGCCATGAATTACTATTGCCATCTTGTCATCTAATTTCTTTGTTTTAAGCTTTGATTTGGTTTTGGAGTTGGCATGGCTTAGTTTTTTTAAAATTAGCAACATATATATATATACATATATATATATATAACCAGCAGTAGTACTGTACCATATTACTGAATGATCATGTTTATGCATGGCTGCCTGACTCAGACCGTATTCTGTTTAAAGTCTAACCAGATTGCAGAATCCTTAATGCCAAATTGCCAATAACATAGTTTTCTATCTGCAAAGTCAGCTCTTTATCCCTCCATGCAATTTCTCTCTGTTAGCTGGGGGCAGACTGTCCTTCTCAAGGACATGCATGAACAGATGTTCGTGATTCGTCTCCTTTCACCTCTGTGGGCCTCAGGTAATATAATGCTTTTGAGCTTTCAATCCCGAAGATAATGGAATTTGTCCGAGATACTTTACTCTATCTGGTAGGCCTTGAATATATATTTTGCTTGATCCATATTTTTTTTCCTTTTCCTTTTCCTCATGTTTAAAGTCGTCGTACTAAATTCGTTTCCTCATACGACAAATGCACTGATGCCCTACCAAATTTTCTTTTCTTATTCAAAGCAACGTCAAAAATTAAGTTCTTAGTTGGTGCGAACCAACCGGCCAAATGCATGAAGAACACTACTCATGCATCGTATGAACATCATCAACATAACTCTCGTTCGTTGGCTATAGTACGCAGTACTCGTACTCTCAGCAAACCCTATTTAATTATCATCACGAGTGCTAGCTGTATAATTGCTTGAATTTAATGGTGTTGGATTCGACATTTTGTTTCAAACTTTGAAGGATACTCCAACGTCCCATGTTAAAAGTAATTAATATTTCTAGATTATTCTAATGTTAATTAACTGTATCATTAATTGTCTGATCTGCATGCGTGGGTGCTAGGAAGTACTACGTACGGACTCTTCCATTCGTTTTGTTCAGCTAGAGCTTTTAGTGCCATTCATTTTGCAATATTATAAGAAGCTCTTCCACGTTCGACCTTACAAAAAGGAAAACACTAGTTTCACAGTACTGGATTTTACCCAAATCCTCTAACTAATTTTTTTTTTAGTATTTTTAAATGAATATGTAATTTTTTTATTTTTAAAAAATATCTAAATAGTTTTAAAAAATGATGAAAGAAAAAAAAAAAAAAAAAGATTTTAACTGATCTGTAGAGGGTAGAAATCCTCTATAGACGTGGAAACATCCTTACAAAAAAAACTCATTTGGGTAAACCGATAAAGCCTTTTATTTGTATATATATAATATAATATTTCTCCGACACAACTAAGAATTTCTAAATAAAATTAGGTTAGTGTTGTTGTTATTTTTTTTCAAAAAATTAGAAGACATGCAGTACAAAAATTAGGCCTATACAAAAAATTGATCGTCACCGACTTAGACCGGCCGCCGGAGCTTTGAACCGGCAGTGAACCGGTCGGCCATCGATAGTAAATTAGCAAAACCGATGTCAGCCAGTTTGGTTTGCGGTTTGAACCAGCAAAAACCAATAAACCGGCCGACGTTAGCGGCCCTTTTTTTTTTAATATATATACCATTCTTGAATGATGTCGTTTTATTTAAATAAATAAAACGGCGTCGTTCTGCTTCTTTAGTTTAAAAAATAATAATAAAGGGAACGACGCCGTTTCTACGTAGGGCTTAATTCAAATCACCTCCCTCTTCTTCTCTTCTCATTCGAGCCCTCAAGCTTCAGTTGTCTGGATTCTTAAATGATTAGGATTTATCTAATTTCAGAATTGCTGTAATGCTGTATATTTTTTAATTTGTGGTTGGATTGAAATTATTAAATGATTCGGAATTATTCATTGAATGGCTACTTTTGGGCAATTGAACTACAACACACCCAAGTAACTGATTTCTAACAAACCGCCAAACCAATTGTGAACCGGCCGGCAATCACACCAGTTGATTTTACCTCTTACACGGTTGGTTTTCGACCGGTTTTCTTCTCCAAAATATCATTTTCGGTTCGTTTCGATTTTTGCACAAAACCGAACCGAGGTGTAGGATTTTCACCCCTAGCAAAAACTCGCAAATTCGCATGATGCATGCGTGAATATCAGTACCAGTTCGCATGAGCTTTGGCGCATTAAGCAAGATCGATGCTGGCACAACTCTCGCGCGATGGCTCTGCAAGGTGAGTCGAAGGCTCACATGAATCATGTGTGGGACATCATGCGCTCAACCAAATGTGCAATAATTCGTTTTTTTAATTGCAATATTAATTAGACCTCCTTTTTGCCTAGACAATTGTACCCTACCTATACAAACATCATTACGTACTGTTTCCAATCTTATGAGCATTATTTTTTCAATTATTATAATTTGCTTAGAGAAAAAGAAAACCTTTGTGATCATGTGTTGCCCTTCCAATCCTAAACTATTTTTGTATATCTTGTTGGAGTTCCAATTTGGCAAACAAGAAGATCAGATCATGGAGTTCTAAATTAAGCTTTTCATTTCCAATCTCTAGATTGATTGAACATTCAAACAGTTTTTTTCTCTTGAAAAGTTCTTAAAAAACTCCCACTTCCTAAACAAAATATCCTCATATGATTTTATTTATTACTTCATATATGTTTTTTTTATTTTCTTGATTGTGGCGAAATTCGCCTCTTAAAATTAGTATTTGAATAATTGGTATAAAAACTCTCTCTCTCTCTCTCTCTCTCTCTCTCTCTCTCTCTCTCTCTAATTATATTTGGGTCAAATTTGGGATTTTGAGAAAATAGAACCAATGATGCCACAAAAGAAATTAGGGTATATAAAGTCTGTGACATAATGAGAGTCAGAGAAAGCTAATTTGCAAATTTCCCAACTTTATAAAAGTGTAGAAAAGAGAAATGGGCCAATTAGGAGCAGGGAGGCCTACAAAGAGGCTGAAAGCTGAAACTTGTTTTGCAATTACTGGCTTGATCAAGCACATGAGTAAGGTGGGGGCCCCCCCCAATTGGCGAAATTATGCTAATGTCTTTGTGTTCCACTTAGCTAGAGATCGCTTAGATTAGATCGAACCCACAAATAAAAATATCGATCCCTAAGATTGCATGATCATCGTCACTTGAGACCATATATATTATGATAGATACAGTTAGTGCTCTTAAGGGATGATGGGCCTCTTTGGAGTTACCTCTGTTTTCTGAGGATGATTAATTGAGGCTATGATGGGAATGCAGCCATGCAGTATGATTTTCTAAATGGAGAGCCATCAATCAATATTAATGGTTTCCATTCATTATCATCATGATCTCTAGGTTGTGTTCACAGTTTTTTGCATTATCAACAAAGATAGACGAGTCGAAAACTCTCCCTAAAGTTGATGGGCCAATGGGGGAACTCAGGACCATGTTCTAATTTAAGGGTGCCTTGAAAGACCCAAAAAGGATTTAGGATGACAACAACTAGCATTGACGGGCCTGGAGTTCAATTTAGCACGAGGGCCTCACACTATTAAAAGGGATTGGTGTTGGTGTTTTATATAAAAATATATATATATATTTTTATATGAGTAATATTATACACCATATTCTTATCTTATTTTAATCATATTAAATAGTATGTGGCACATTCGTCACCATTAGATGATCAAGAAGCATGCAATAAATAATTATTTAATGGTGATAAATGTGACACATTTTATTTAATGGGATGAAAGTAAGATGGTAGTATGGTGTATAGATTTTTTCTATATATGTATATATATGCCATGGCTTTAGCCGAAACTCCTCTTCTATTTCAGTTACAAGTTTTTTTTTGGGTAAGTACATGTAAAGCCTCTTGCTTCGCTTTGCTAATTTTTTTTGTTAATATATAATACAAATAATTAAATCTCAGTTTAAACTTTTAAAATAAGTAGTAATTTTACATGATATAAGAGCAAAAATCTTGAATTCGAATCTTACATTTACTTACTTCATTTAATTAAATATTCAATGTCTTGAACCCACTTATTGAGAAAGAGTTCGACCTGAATGAGTGTTAAAATATAATATAAATAATGAAATTTATCTATTTGTCTTAAGTTTTTGAAAAAAGTAGTAATTTCTCAGTTTTGCTTGTTTGTCGACCTAGTTTTTCCTAGTTTGGGGATTGGTCTCCTTAGTGAAACCATATATGGGAGCCTACATATTAATACGATCCTTTTTATTTGTGTTTAGCATTCACGAAAACATCTCGTCCTTTGTTGTTTTTGTTATCAGCTTCTGAATTCATCTTTACAATCCAACACGAGCATTACTTCCAAGAATATATTGTAATTTGGAACTATACATTAATTTAAAAGCATGCAAGAACTTATCTCCATGGAGAGAGAGAGAGAGAGAGAGAGAGAGAGAGAGAGAGAGAGAGAGAGAGAGAGAGAGAGAGAGAGAGAGGGCGATTAGCAAAGTCGATCCACTATCTAAGAGCACTCACAATTGATTAACTAAAGTTAAATGACACTTTTACTTAATATGAGATGAATTTGACTTTGACTATTCCAATCTACACAAATAGCTATTTTTTTATTATATAATAATAAAATAATATGAGATAAATTTGACTTTAACTATTTTATTCGCATCAAATTCTAGCATTAGATTATTCATTTATTCATTATATAGTAATTAAATAATATTACTTTAAAAAATATTTAATTTTTTTAATTATTAGTTTATTTAATTTTATCATTCTACCTATTATATGTGAATTAGTAATCATATTCTAATCAAATTAATATTATTTTATATGAAGTAGATAAAAAAGAGAAAAGAGAAATAATTGATAAAATATATATTTGGTCTATCTATGACAATACTATAGCTAAAGTCTATTTAGAATTTAGTTAATCCATTATTATTATATTTTATTCTCTAATAGTTAAATAATCAACGAATTTAGCTTTTAACTAATCCATTTGCTCTTAAGCTCCAAAAAAAAAAAAAAAAAAAATACAGGAAGCTCTTAAGCCCCCAAAAAAAATACAGAAAAAGGAAGAAATATCGCCCACCGTGGGGCTCGAACCCACGACCACAAGGTTAAGAGCCTTGCGCTCTACCGACTGAGCTAGACGGGCCCGTCGAATAAAAGCGGCAGTCTAATTTATCATAAACTAAATACTAACAAGACGGTTATGGTCGAAAGTTAAAGAAGGTTTCACTGATGGTAAAGCCCAAAAGGGGCCATATTGATATGGAGCTATCAAATGATTGCAAACCGAAGAGCACTTGGACCGACTCCCACCACTCAAGTAGTCAAAAGTATCGGAATGGCAGAATCTCTGTAGTAGAATATGACTCTTTCCTGACACCACTTCAGATGATGCGAATCATTACAAAATTGCAAGCATTTTATTTTCTTTAGCCATTGAACATGGTACTGGACCCTTTTTTTTTGTTTTCTTATGTGGGGGCAACATGGTACTAGACTTAAAGAAAGAAACTGACGTTTGTCTTTCTCCAACTATAGTCGATTTGAAAGATTCACTTTGAACATGTACTTCTGGGAATCAACCCAGCAATACTAGACAGGGTTCTAATTTTTCTTTATTATACATTGTCAAAAAAATAAAATTTATCACTCTCAAATGGCAGGAGCAGCATATATGTACTTCATTCATTCTTAGCTGTTGAAACCTGAATCAGAGATTGAAGAACAACATTTATCTGACATTGCAAAAATCACCATCCATCCATGATCCTAGCTCGCGAAAATCTGTTATAAGCACAACATCAAAGACAAAAAGTCCCTCCCCCCCGCCCCCCCCCCCCCGAAAAAAGAAGCAGAAGAAGCTACACGCACAGAATTTTGAAGAGCCCCAAGTCAATTTCCTCCTTAGCCACTAAAGATTTCTACTTTGACTAGCATGGACTAAATTCTAATCACATTTCAGAAAATTGTCATGGGTGAGAAGCATAACAAAGGGCATTGTTCCAGATGGGTTCTGCAGTACCATAGCTAGTCAGATTTAAGATCTTGGGTAGAAATATGGTATGAGCCTCCATTATGTTCACCGCCGGTTTTCAATTCCCCTTTCAACTGGATTACATAAAAAGCAAAGAAAATACAACATTAGAAGGAACAAGAAAATAAATAAATAAATCCTATTTAGAACCACTTTAGAATAATAATGATTATAAAGAAAGGTGATTCAACCTAAGGTACATCCAATTAATCTGCACACTAGATATATCAGTATACTAAATCAATGAGAATAAAATGACGGGGATACAAGTGTCAAGAAAATTACTCAGTTACTCAATATTGTTCTTATGCTCCAGATAATGAAATTAATTAAATAATAAGAATAATTCAAGTACTACTGGTTTACCTTCTCAAAGAGCTTCTTCTGATACCGATAGCCCTGATGCAAATAATCAAAAAAGTCATTTCAGAAACATTTTTCACTTGCATTCACTGTGAAAACTATACATTAAGAACATAATAAAGAACTTGTAAATCACCTTGTCAGTTCCATAAATGTAATCACAGTAGGTGAACACTGAAGCAAAGTTGCTCTGGCTTTGCCCTCCAACATAATGATGGTAATCATGATACTCAGCACCACCGTAAAATGGGATGTATTTTGTGGGGCTCCAAGGGAAGTCATACCTGTATCGCAACACATAAATAACATCATCTGCTTTTTACCAGAATGGTAAAAGTTCAGCGAAGAAAACAAGCATATACAGTAGCTTGTTAAAATGAAACAATACAGCTTTACTGAAACTGATTATTAAAAAATCTACATAACGTAAGAAGACATTGGCTCAAAACATATAAATATTAGGCCTGCCAGCCAAGCAACTACCTGTAATAACTTGCTAGTGCCACTAGGATATTTCTTCTCAGTCAAACCCACCTAGGACCTGCTGTAAAACTCATAAGACTAAAAGTGGTCATCTGTTAATACCCCACCTAGAAAGCAGGGATCATCATAATCATCATCTAGCCAGATCAGCCTTCATGTGTCGGGCAGGCCCAAGTGACTTCTTAGGAATTAAACTTCCAAGCAATTAGAAAAAGGCCCTTATTTCTATTTTACCTCTCAGCTCCAGAGGCATGCCCAAAGACCTAGATTCAAGGACAAGGAAAATGAGTTCTCGGCTATTTCCAGCAATTAGACCTTCATTTTTAATGTTGCCTCTCATTCTATGTCTCTCCCCCTCCTCTTACTGAATTCTAGTACGCTGCTATGTACAAGCGTGCATATCTAAATTACTAGGTCGCTTTTCATAATCATAACCAAAATTGTGGTGTGCAAAAAACAAGACAACATCCAAAGAGAATTGTAAAAAATTGGATTAAACAGGTAGTCAAACTTGAAGTTAATTAATGAGCAAAGAGAGTTTTATAGTGTCACCTATAACCAAAAATGATTTTGAGAAAGTGCAACCAGCAATCAGTTAAGTCAACATTTACAGAAGCTTTTATAAAGTTCAAAAAGGAAACGATAATCATCGATGATGCAGACCTCAGATGGAACACAGGAGACACGATTTTTTTTAATAAACTGATGCAGAAGTTTTAGGTTGCCATTTAGCCATTGTAACTAAACTAGAATGATTAAAGCCCTTCTTGCAACCACATTCACACCCATCATCCTACAACTTTGCATCACCAAAAGGATATATATAAACAACCCAAAAGAAAAACAGAGTATGGACTATGGAGTATTTCACTGACGTGGAAAGGCATCATGTTTCCTGACCTTGCAACATATTCCTTGACTGAAATTCACAGAGATTCAACATACTTTCCTCACATTATAGTCTTTAAATAAATAAATCATCATTTTTGCAAATTTTTTGTGTAGAAATTAACAGTACCTCACAAATGAAAAACAGAACAACAACACAGCAAAGAAGAAAACAAAAGAAAAGACGAGTAGAAGGCATCTCGCTGATCCTAGTACCCACCACCAAAAAGGTAAGGCACTATTGAAGATCATTGAAATCCATCGTACTTTTACATGGAAATTATATTAGTAAAGAGGAAAAGAAAGAAAGAAATTCTAAAGTCAGCATCATTTTGTCGCAGTCCAATAAAGCAATAAAGAGGACAGTAAAAGAACCATGTGCAGCATGCGTACCCGCTATGCGTTTCTATCGCCTCAATCTGCCGTAAAGAAATCCACAGCCAGAATGTGACCAGGTGACCAGGCACCATCGCCGGCCCGAGGAAAGATGGGATCCCGAGGATCAAAATCTCGGCCCAATGCGCATAGGGCGCTGCAAATCCAATTGGAGCTGTGTATTCATGATGAACTCTGTGAATCTTCTCGTAACCCCATTTGTTATGCAGAAATCTGTGGATCCAGTAATTCGTGTAATCCTCCACCATGAAATACACTAATAACTGTGCAAAAATTTCCCATCCCGAAGGTAATGGCAACCCCGTTCGAATCCCAATCATCTGTGAATGAACAGGAAATTGCTTAAAATTCAATATTGCAAAAAGATATTCCAGGAAGAAAAGAAAAATCCCATAAGCACTGGAAAAGAGAATTTCCCCAAAATACAAAACCCATTACTTAATTAAAAAACAGGACTAAAAATTAAACATGGAACAGAAAACTAAACAAAATTTCCTACTAATTCAAAAGCTTGAAAATCTCATTACACAGATATGTCAAAACTCGCAATGAGTACTTTCACAAAATATTATAAGTGCCAAAAGCTCGAATCAGAGAAATCACATAACAATAATCACAGAACCTGTATTGCATTAAAAACCCACTAAATAATCATAAAGTTTAAAAATTAAGAAATGTAACAAATCCAAAAGCCCATGATTCTCACCCTAAAATCAAATTCGAACATTAAAAAGATTCTTTAAACCCTCGAAAGTAAGCGTTGAGTAACAAAAACAACACGAGCCCAAGTTTCCTATAACCTTTAGAAGAGAAAATTAAACCCGAATCTCATTACAAAAATCCTCCACAGGAAGGAAGAAAGTACACACACAAACATAATACCCGTATAGAAGGGTAGGAAACGAGCTGCAGAGGACCGACAACGAAAAAGAACATGCGCATGACGTCCTTGTAGCAGCGAAACACTTCGGCGGAAGACAACCTGGCCTTGGGCTGAATCTTGTAGCGGTCGAAGCCGGCCAAGCGCGCGAGCTCGATTAAGACCAGAGGGAGAGGGATGGCGGAGAAGACGAAAAAGAGGAAGAGAATGGTATGGCAGTAGAGGAAATAATCGGACTTGCGGGCGGAGTAGTGGAACCAGAGGGTCTCGGCATAGGTCAGGTTTCGGCCGAGAGCGGCCGAGGCCTCGTCGAGAGTCTGGTACGGCAGCATTGGAGTTCGGAGATCGGACGGCAGGGATTCTGAATGAGGCAGAGAACGTTCCTGGGGGGTTTTAACGAGTGGCGTATACAGAGAGAGAGAGAGAGAGTAAAAATGACTATGACAGGTTGGATCGTATATATTTAAGGTAGTAGTGTTTGTTTTTGGGTATAGTGATTAGCTGGATGTCTGTTATATCATGCGGGAATTTCAAACGGCTCAGGTCACTGCCTGCCTGCCTACGTACCTAATCTGCATTTCATTTTCCCCCGCTGTTTTATAATCCCTTTGTTACCATATTTCTTCTCTCGCTTCATATGTTTATTCCTATTGTTCCGTACCCTAATATAAATTAAATTGTATTATTATTACTATTTTCAGAGTTGTTTGGATATTTTAGAATATTTCAGATAATTTATAAATTATAGTAAAATAATGATAAATAATTTATAAATAATAATAAAATAACCTAAAAGATGATCATGAAGATCCTATCTAAGAGGTTGAGTCGTTCCTCTTCGGAAAGTTCCGATGGTAGGGTGGATTCCGGCTCAGGTGTCAGGGGAGGTTGAGATCGAAAAGCAATGGATTCCACAAATACTTTAACCATAATGAAATTTTACAAAAATAAAATTATAAAAATAAATTTATATATTGATGCAACTTAATGTGATACGTTATATTATAAAATATATTTAATGTATTATATGAAATTCTATCAATTTGTGAATTTATTTTAGGATCTTTTTGTGGCCGTAATTCTACTCCTTACCTATTTTTATCTTTTTTTTTTTATGGATAATGCTAAAGTTACTATCAAATGTGCCCACCAAATTTGCACTGCAAATGAGTTTTTCTTTTTTTCTTTTTTTAAACATTTTTAACCATTAAAAAATATATATAAATTTACTAATAATTACTTTCTTAACTATTAAAAAAAATAAAAATAAAAATATATGAGTTGACATATTTAGTAGATATATTTAATAGTAATACTATTATTTTTCTTTATATATATATTTATATCAAATTCCTCCTTTTTACTTTTCATCTTCTCCCAACTTTGTCGTATTCAATTTTAAAAAATCGTAGACATGCAACACTTTTATAACTCTTTATGTAATTATGTTTTAAATGAATAATATTTTTATAAAATAATTTATAAAAATAATATCAACTTTATTAAGAGTTGTAGTAATGATTTTATATGTCGTTACTCGTTCATTTTTCCTTACGGAATAAAGCCAATAATGGATCAGAGATCAGACGGATCTGACCAAGACTTGTTTAGCTCTGACAAGAAGGAACGCGGAATCCCCGCTGCCACACGTTGATGAAAAGGCACGTGGCAATCCTCAACGGTTAAACGGGGAGACGTGTGTAAGCACACGATACTCGACACTCGACACTCGACAATCGACACCCACGGTTTTGTGAAGCACGAAAGATGAAAAAAAGAAAAAGAAAAAAAGGATACCCAATGTGATCTTGGGAAGAGAATTGGAAAGAAAGGGAAGGGAAAAGATAGTTTCATAGTTGGACCACGTCAGAAACAAAGCTCGTGAAATTATAAGGACATATCATAGTTGGACCAACCAAGCAAGGCCACCCATTATTCTTATCATAAAAAAAATCAGTTAATATGTTGGTATTTTGTAAAATAATTATTAAAATTTATGAGATTTATTACTGGTACGATATCAAGTTTGTTTTTATTCATGACTTGTGGAAGCCGAATTCTTTGATTACTAACGTTTATTTCTATTTACTTTATTGTCGTTATTTTTGACTTTTAATCTTGGTTAAACAATTGGTAAAACCGACTTTAAGGGTTTTTTTTACGTTTCTTTCAAGTGATGTTTGTTATCAATGCTTCCATTAACGTTTAAACTTTTTTCTCTTAAATATCTTCTGCAAGTCAGTTTTACTTTTAAGTTGGTAATAAATGTTGTTATGCCGTTTCTTACTTTTAAACGTCTACTTTTTATTTAAATTGTATGGAGATTGGCAAGTAGTACACATGTGGTTGTTATTGAAGGGTAGTACTTTCTCTTTTTAGTACGTACAAAGTTAGTATTTTCCTAAATAAAAGAGAAAGACAAAGTGGATATAGATATTTTTTTTTAGAGAATTTTTAGATAAAAGAAAGCTGTTCTTTTGGTGGAGCTTTGAGCTCAACCTCTTGTGCAGAGTTGGTTCGGGCTATAAGACGATCAGTTGGGCTGTTGTATCATGGAGGAGTCAAGTCAAGAAGATTTCTGCTGCACCGATTAATTTGAGACTTTGTATACCGCAGAGGGGCTTGAAACTTCTTAAAGAGAGCGACATTTCAGTGTCTCAGTCCAAACTGGTTTCGTTTTAATTTTAATTTTCATTGTAATTTTAATTTCAAGAGATGGAAGTGCAAGGTGCTCTTCTATCTAAGCCTTCTCAACATTTTCTATGTACTCACTGCAAAGAATCCTAGCAAGATTACTACTGAGAACATGACTGAAGCACAAATGAAAACTCAATAAGAAAAGATTAAAAATTATACCAAAGATGAGTATAACTGTCGATGTTATCTTTTAAATTGTTTTGTTGATCAGTTTTATGATTAGTACAACACTACTTACACTTATGCAAAGAAAATTTGGAAAGCTTTACAGAATAAATATGATACGGAAGAAGTCGAAGCTAAGAAATATGCATCAAGTCGCTTCTTTCGATATCAAATGGTAGATGAAAAAGTTGTTGTGGAACAAGCGCAAGATTTTCAAATGGTTGTAGCTGAAGTTAAATCCGAAAGCATCAAGATTGGAGACAATCTAATTGTTTGTGGCATCATCAACAAGCTACCACCCTCGTCGAGGGCACGAGGGAGTTTCAAAAGTCGATGCGCCATAAACAAAATGAGACATCATTGGAGACCTTAATCACGCGTATTCGAATAAAGAATGAAGCTAGAGGCCAAGATAATTTGGTGTTTCAAAATGGTAATGAGGATTCAATGACAAATGTAAACTTAATTTCTGAAAATGGTAGCTTGCCCAAAGGTCAAAATACAAGAAATAATTTTTTAAAACAGCAAAGAAAATATTTCAAAAAATTTAGTAGACCTCACAAAAAGGATTTTCAAAGCCAAAATAATGATAAGAACTAAGGAGCTCATTCACAAAATCTAGCGTGTTTTGTCTGTGGTAAAATTGGACACTTTGCTCGAATTTGCAAGTTCTAGAAGTAAGAAAATAATCCTCAAGTTAACGTAACTGATGAGCCGTTTGTAGCAATGATCACAGACATAAACTTGGTTCAATTTGTTGAAGGGTAGTGGGCAGATACTGTTGCCAATATGCATGTCTATTATGATAAAGATTGGTTCAAAAATTTTACTCCATTTGAAGAAGAGAAGACTATAATACTTGGTGATTCAAGTAAAACAGAGGTTCTTGGGAGTGGTGAGGTTGAGCTGAAATTCACATCTGGATGTATATTGATGCTCAAAGATGTGCCCTATACACCATCTATGAGGAAGAATTTGATGTTGATTTTTTTACTCAACAAAGTGGACTTCAAACAAATTATGAAATATGATCAATATGTGATTACAAAAAGTAAAGTTTTTGTGGGCAGGGGCTATGCTTATGATGGAATGTTTAAATTGAATATTGAGAATAAAGCATAAAATACTTCTTTTTATGTGCATTATTTCTTAAATGTTTTGGCACACATTGTGACGTTCCGACTCCCACGTACAAAATAACACGGGAATCGTGATGTCAGAATTATGACAACACAGATCACGCATCCCAACGACAAGTGCCAAATGTGTGTACAAGCAATAGTGTACAATAAAATAAGCAGCAGATAATATAATAAATCAACTAATACCAGAATTTTAGTTTAATACAAATATCCAAATACTAGTATTTAAAACAAAACCAATGTCTCAAAATAATACAAGAATTGAAAATAAATATAACACGAGTGATCCCAAATCACTCCTCCGGCAGAGCCAAATCCTCAGGCTCGGTATCTGCATCATCAATATCAAAATCTACGGTACTAGAAAATGGTACCGCATGTAAGTTATAATCCAAACCACTCCAAGATAAAAACACATTAATGCAACCAACCATGCGTGTATATGATGCAATATGTACCAAGTCCAAAAATATCACTTTCCCTGAAAATTGGTATTTTTCCAACACACGCCAAAATCTCATTTGGCCTAAAAACCATGATCCATCATTTTCTCAGAAAATGACTCACACGAAAACCAATATCCAACACACGCCATTTTCTCAGAAAATAGCAAATTTTTCATTAATCCATATGCACCATGGTCTCCCCTAGGAACCATCCGCACGTCCTGGCTGCATAACGAGCGATGCCCAGTTCTGCACCCAGTGCGTTCGTGACCAGGGATCCTCTAGCCCCCGTTAGCAGAAGGGCCACGGAGTCGGCACGTAACTCTTCCGATCCCGTTGTCACCCGGCGACAACCCAAGGGACGTCACTCAGTATATTCCGCTCCCGAGTGACCAGAGGAGCTCCACCGAGATAATACCCCATCTCGGTTTAGGGTCATGATACTCACGCACCCAAAATCCATTCTACACATGAAAACCCAGTTTTCAAATCTCCACATGAACATGAATGCAACTACACAAAAACCCAGTTTTCATTTACAAACATGATCATGCGTGCACATGCAATGAACCAGACACAACCTCAATATCCAACAGCTAACCAAATCATAATATAACTAAACACATAAATAACTCCATCCTCCAATCCATCAAACCCCCCAACTCCTCGGACTCAGTCCGGAACAACCAACCAGAACGCAGTAAATGAGTTAGTACAAAAATATATTTAAATCTCAAAAGATATTTGAAAATATACTTACAGTACTATATAATAGTTTTTAGAGGATCAATGATGAGCTAGAAGCGCCAAAACAGCAACTTCACAGTGTAAAATACACTGTGGCCTTATGTCTCAAAAACTCAATTTTGAAAGAGGTCAAACCAAGACTTGAAATTGATAGGGTAGGGCCTAGAGAGATCGGTGAAGTTAATGGTGGTGGCATTTGGCCGATGGTGGCGGCGAAAGGGGCGGCTTAAGGCCAAAATGCACAAAACGGAGATGTGGTTAATGCGACTTCACCGGTGACGGATCAGAGCTAGGGTTGGGTCCATTAGGTAGTTGAGAGGTTGAGGAAGATGTGGTGAAGAAATGGTGGCCAGAGGTGGCGCGACTGAGGCGCAGCGACGCAAGGAACATCGCGGCTTTGGAGTTGCGTGTGGGGACAAACTCCGGAGAGGGAGGGGCTGGAAAAGGTGGGGTGGTGTCTCCGGCCGCAGGGGAAGTGGTTGGGCTGGGCGGTGATGGCCACGAGCTGTGCACGGCAGTGCTGGGTGGTGATGAACGAAACGGACGAAGGAGAGAGGGAGGGTTGGATCACGCAGGAAGGAGAAGAAATAAGGAGGAAAGAAAAGAAAGAAAAGAAAAAGAAGAGGAAAAGAAATGATGGGGAAAAAATGAGGTCCAATCCTCACTACTGGGGTCTCAAAAATGATCTAACGAAAATGATTTCAAAACAGTAAATTTAATTAAAATAACTTAAACGCAGAGAAAAACTTAAATAAACCAACAATAATTTTAAAACTCATAAAAAACTAATTTAAATTAAAGATCAATTTAAATGCCAAAACAGTAATTAATAACAAGAAAACCTTTTAAAAATAATTTTCACAACTTAAAAATATTATAAAATAATATATCAAAACTCCCATAATTTTAAAACAGGATGATCAATATTAAAATTAATTAAAATAATCCTTCAATTAAAATACACTAAAATACGGGGTATTACACACATGCTTATGTCTTTCTTAGATATGGAATAAAAATAGCAGTCTATTTTTCTCATATTGGAATGAAGTGATTTTTTAGTAAGATAGATTTTTTTTTATGAAAAGAAAATTTCTTTTTAAAATCCAAAATTAGTAGGGATTAAGTTTTTAAAAGATATTATATTTTTTAAAAGATTTAGCCCCTAACGTTTTCTTCAATTTTTTTTTTTTTTTTTTTTTGAGATTTTGGGAGTAAAACCGAAATATTTTTAACTTTTTGATATTAAATGTACATTCATGTTTTGTTCGGTGCATTTAAGTTGGGTGAATATTATTCAAGCGATTTTATATTTACGTGAGCTGCTGTTAGTTTTCCTTTAAACATATATGATGTTAATTTTGGCGTTAGTGTAATAACCGAAAGCATTTCAACGTCCAGACTTTAATATAGTCATCCTGAGGTGAATTTGGATGCATGCATTACTTTTTCTATAAGCCGTTAAAGACTTTATTGCTTATTTTTTTAATGTTTAGGGATTGCCGTTTTTTTTTTTCTTAAGTCAAACTATGGAGTTGAATTACTTTAGCTTCAATAAAGAAGTAAATTAGTTGAGAGATTTATTCATTTGTGAAAAAAATCAATTAATTTATTGTGATAGTACTACTACAACTAGTAGAGTACAAAACTGACTTATAGAATTTAATTTATTCTATTTACTTTATTGCTGTTATTTTTTACTTTTAGTCTTGGTTAAACAACTGGTAAAACCGACTTTAAGGTTTTTTTTTTTACGTTTCTTTCGAGTGATGTTCGTTATCAATGCTTCCATTAACGTTTTTAACGTTTAAATTTTTTTTCTCTTAAATATCTTCTGCAGGTCGGTTTTACTTTTAAGTTGGTAATAAATGTTGTTATGCTGTTTCTTACTTTTAAACGTCTAATTTTTATTTAAATTGTATGGAGATTGGCAAGTAGTGCACGTGTGGTTGTTATTGACGGGTAGTACTTTCTCTTTTCAGTACGTACTGAGTTAGTATTTTTTTAAACAAAAGAGAAAGACAAAGTGGATATAGATATTTTTTTTTTAGAGAATTTTCAGATAAAAGAAAGGTGTTCTTTAGGTGGAGCTTTGAGCTCAATCTCTTGTGCAGAGTTGGTTCAGGTTATACGACGATCAGTTGGGCTGTTGTATCCTGGATGAGTCAAATCAAGAAGATTTCTGTTGCACCGGTTAATTTGAGACTTTGTACACTGCAGAGGGCTTGAATCTCCTTAAAGAGAGCGACATTTCCGTGCCTCAGTCTAAACTGGCTTCGTTTTAATTTTAATTTCATTGTAATTTTTATTATATTATTGTGAATTTCACCAACATAATATATTTCTTATTTCTTTTTTAAGAATACTGATAATGAATAGGATTATATGGTATTTTAATTGATTTAACTCTGCAAGACCAAGTCAAAGGTATGTGGCCTGATTGGCATAAACCCCCGACCTTCAAAATCGAAGTCTTGGATTCGAAACCCCCTTCCCAAATGTAAAAAAAAAAAAAAAAAAAAAAAAAAAAAAAA
>QEOT01005575.1:0-15026 GCA_003123785.1 Pterocarya stenoptera | reverse complement strand
AAAAAAAAAAAAAAAAAAAAAAAAAAAAAAAAAAAAAAAATCTATGCAAGACCAAATTTAAGAATTTGTTCAAAATTTGTTTTTAAAATGATACCATTACATTTTATCACAGGCCGTCTACAACTATGGTCCACATGGTTTTTTTTATTTTTTTTGGTTTTAGGGATGGTAATATGTGATACGACCTTTGAATATAACACAAACACAACACGAAATTATCAGGTTTGGATTTTATGTTAACGGGTTCGGATCAAAACAGGTTAACCCATTAAGACATACTTTTATAAACAGGTCAATCCTGTTTAACACGAAATCAATCCATTTAGAATTCATTTCAAAATTAAAATTTTATTATTGTTAAGTTGTAATATTAGTATTTTTCCATATGCTTATGTTTTTATTATTTTTATTATTATTGTGATTGTAATTTTAGACCTATATTCATATTTTTTATTGTATGGTTTATAATATTGGTTTTATTATATGTTAAAATTAAAAAAATATTGATATATATTTTTAAGATATTGTGGTTATTAATAAATATAGATTTTAACTTTTATGTAAAATATATTAATTAGGTCAAATGAGTTATGTGTTTCAGTTCAACTTATTTACATAAAACAAACAAGTTTAAATGAATCATGTTGTGTTAACATATTTATAATTAATTATTAAACAGATCAAAATGGGTGATAAGACCTGTTATCAAAATGAGTTGGGTTAGGACTTGAAAGTTTGATACGTTTAGCTTAATGAGTTGGGTTCGGGGTTGACCTATATAGTTGAATATTCATAAGTTGACACGATGCGAATACGATCCGAAAACACGATTTGCCACCCTTAATTTTTTCCTTTGTATTTCAAAAAGCGTGTCAGTGTTCAGAAACTTCTCTCTCCTTTTTGTGCCTAGGCACAACCCTCTCCCCTTCGCTCTACGCCTCCCGCAGTGTGACCACGGTTTAAAGGTGTCTTCCATAGTAAGAACTTGTTTGGACATTTGGAATAATAGTGGTTAAATGATTTGAATTAAAATATTTTATTGAATTTTTAAAAATGAGAAAAAAATGAAAAATTGTATAAATATTATTTTTGTTTTAAAGCTTGAAATTTTGGTATTGATTTTTGCGTTTGAATAATGATTAGGTAATAATAGATTAAAAAAAATTGAATATTTGAAATTGAAAAGTATTTTTTATTTAAGTGATGTTTAGAAATGAAATTACGAAGAATTTTAATAATTTTATATATCATTTATGTGCCTAAACACTCCCTCTCAAGTCTATCGTAGGATTAACTCAAACCCACCACCAAATTCAGCAAAAGAAGAAAACTCGCTTGCGATGCAAACTCAAACTACATTTCAGCCTAGATTTTATGTTGACTGCTTGAATTGGCTTAAAAAGATGAATCTGTACAAATATGAAAAGAAACAACTTAAGCTCAAATTCTCCTAAGAAAAATATTACTTTTGGATTTGATCAGTGAGAATGAAATTTGATTTTAGAAATACTCAATATTATTTTCTTTCAAGTTAGTCAAATCCATTTCTATTTTGTCACGATCAGTAGGATGAGACTACAAAAGAAAAGAAAGATGGTCTAACTGGACATCCAAAAGACCGAGGTAAAAAAGTTTAGAATTCTATGACGAATTCTCTCCAACTAGATGAGAATGATGCAAACTAAAACTGATATGAGGTATTATTGTCTAGATTCTATGTTGATTGCGTTAAAGTGCCTTAAGAATGTGAATTTGCTCAAATATGTTAAGAAAAGCTAAATATTTTCCTTAGACTGGGGCAATATCAATTATTTTCCCCCTAAATAATCTATTTACTTTCATTTTTTTCTTGTTAGTAAATATTTGATTTGAAGTTTTGGAAATAATTCTGATTTCGATTTTGACCAAATTTTTGTAGGATTCTTATTTATTTATGCTGTTAATTTTCATGCAATAATTTTGATTATTTCATTTTTTGGAAAATCATCATAATCTCAAATTTTGAGTTATTTAAGCCCGGCTTGTGGGTTTTATAAAAAATTTCAAAATTTATCATTAATGAATATTTTTTCAGAATTTTCTCTGTTATATTTTTTCTCAATTCCAATCTATAGTTTGTATTGATTAACTAGTTTTTAGAATAATTTTTATTCTGTAAGGCGTCAGTTTGAGAGAGAGAGAGAGAGGGGGGGGGGGAGAAAAGCTTGTTTGGAAATAATCTCATCCCAAAATTTTTAATCTCATCTCATCTCATTTTATCTCATCTTATTTCATTCTCAAACATAATTTAAATACAAAATTTCAAACTAATTATCACAACATTTTCAAACTAATCATTACAATTTTTTCAAACTTTCAAATAAAAAATAAAAAATAATTCAAAATTTTTAAATTTCTAAATAAAATTAATATTATACAACTATATTCTAACAATATTTTAATTTTATAATATTTTTTATTTAACTTTTTCTCTCTCATTTCTCAAAATTAAAAAAAATACTCAATTCAAACTATCTCACTATTATTCATAAATTATTTTAATATTATTTATAAAATTCTTATCTCATCTCACTCTTCAAATAAGCTTGTAAGAGGTGCGGTTGAATAGTGACCACACTACAGGAGGTGTGATGTGAAGGGGAGAGGGGACTGATCGGCCTGGGGCGTAAATCGAAGAGAGAAATTTCCGAACACACTCACATGTTTTTTGAAAGAGTCGTGCTAGTGTGCCACCTAGCTTTGATCGCTGGTCGTGCTCGCTAGCACAAAGTTGTTTTTATATTTTTATCTTCTTCTTTTTTTACATTTTTTAATATTTTTAAAAAATAAAAAAATATCAATACACTAAAAATCACTTTCTTAATCATTTATTTCTTTTTTTAAATATATGAACGGTCAAAATGAGAGAATAAATTTAGGTGGCATATTAGTATTTTTCTTTTTAGAATTTTATAGGTAAAAATAGAAGATAAAAGAAAAGAAAAAGCCACTTAGATTGGAATTATATTGGTGTTGCTGATAAAATATAAGGATATCCGATATCATTACTCTTTAAAAAAGACAATAACAAAAAAGGGGGAAACACACAAATAGGGAAGTACACAACCTATATATGTCAAACAACCTGTGTCAAATCTCTGGACAACCAGGATCTTCCCCCCATGAATCCACCACGAGAAAACAGTGGGTTATGAAAAGGCTCTCTGAATATCTAGCTGCTTGAGATTGAGATGGAAAAGATGGAGATGGATAGAACTAAGATAGAAGTGAAAAAAAAAAAAAAAAATCAAAGATAAATCAAGAAGCACGAGTAATGGGATGGGTTGGAGTCTTTGCAACTCCTTTTTTTCATCATTTGTCCTCTCACGCTGCTAAAAGCTTACCACCGCACACCTATCAAGCAATGATTGTATTTTTTTCCACTGCACACCTGCACTCTCCAAGATTATGAGCCGTATTATACTTCTCAGATTGACAATAAAAAGCTACATTCTCATAAATATGCTACGTCTATATATGTTTTACACTAATTATAAGTACCTACCTTTTCTCTAGATTTCTCAAATGAGAGTATTAGGCTGTGTTTTGGTGATAAGTTGATCTCAGATGATCTGAATTAATATGTGAATAGTAATATTTTATACGTTCTATTGAAATGTGTTTGAATGTTTGAAGTATATTAAAATATATATTTAAATGTATGAAATAAGTTAATATATGTTTAAATTTTTATAAAAAAATTGAAAAAGCTTTAAGTCTATTAATGATTAATTTGAGATAAATTAAGATAGATTTGACATCCAAACATAATTAAGTAATATTTCAGCTTGACTCCAAAAAGCACATCAAACCCATCATTTTATTGACATTCATTGTTTTTACCCTTTTAATTTTATGGGTTTTTCCATTAAAATCCAACTCAATTTCTTTCCCATTGTTCTCTTTCATTACGTCTGTAGGGAATAAAACCAAAAGTGGTAGAGAGAGACTACAAAATACGTAGCAAAATGTGATGAATGTGGTGGGGTAGATTACTAAATCGAGCTATCTACTCGGGAGCCCCATGATTGGCCCCCACCGTTTGATCGGTGACTTGTGTGTGGGGACGATGATGATTTGATTTGAGAAAATGATTTGGGGAGTGGACTGTGGCAGTACAGTTGCTGTAAGAATTTATTTATTTTTTATTTTTAAAAAATGACCAATCTCTTTTATTATTTATGCCCTTTTGTCGTGTATGTGAATATCAGGATTACTGGATGATCAATGTGTGTAAAAACTGATTTGCATGCGGCCTGCCTGAAGATGCATCATCAACACCACAATGATGGGTTTTTTTATGTAGTGACTGTTGATGTTCATGCCTCGTTGAAAGGGGCTTTAAAACCAGAGGATAATTAGTGGGTCTACTCGGTCTGAAAGCTGGCCATTTATGCTCATTTTGCATGTTAAATCTCCCACAGTTTCCTCTTCTTTCAAAGGTTTGAATAATC
Source organism: Pterocarya stenoptera (assembly GCA_003123785.1). Classification (NCBI taxonomy): domain Eukaryota; kingdom Viridiplantae; phylum Streptophyta; class Magnoliopsida; order Fagales; family Juglandaceae; genus Pterocarya; species Pterocarya stenoptera. The sequence goes on along the minus strand of QEOT01005575.1, from coordinate 10,533 downwards.
ATTCCCTTGGAAAATCTTTCTAGTTGTTTTGACAATTCAAAATAGTACTCATGGGCAATCGCTTCAGAAAATCTTGGTGCTTTTTGTTGGCGGGCATCCCCATTTTCTGATACAATCAGCCGTGGTATTTTAAGCTTTTTATTTTTTTAATTTGATCTTGTCCTTCAAGTTATACTTCCGGGGATCCATCCCAAATTATACAATGATCAACGGTTAGTTAGATGATTGAAGAATAATATAGATAAAAGTCCGGCGGTTATAAACATAAAAAAGAGAAATTCTATCTGAAAATTTTGCACCATACACATCCATCTAATTAATATGTATTTTATCATTTTTATCATTTTATCTTTATTCTTAAATATATGTGTTTAAATAAAAGGATAAAAATGACAAATCATATTTTTTTTTACACAGGGAGTGAAGGGTTTCGAGTCCAAATTTTTCATTTAGAGAACTGGGTCATATGCCATCAGGACATCAAACTCTTGGCTACAAATTACATATTGGTTAGATGGAAGAATGTGGTGGAAGATTTTCTTATTGAATTTCTCTAAAAAAATAAAAGAAAATAATAAAATATATATTAATAGAGATATACGTAATTTGACACGAAAGCTTATCAACCACAACAACGGATTTTAGGTTTTAGGGAAGAATTTTTACTATAAAGTAGTCTCTCTATTGTAAGGTCATGGAGAGAGGGTAAAATAACAAAGATCCAAGCCAGGTGGAGGAGTATCGGCATCCAAAAAAATGTTGTAAACATTTACTTATTCTATTATCACGCATAGATATATCCACATTAATTAAATTATAAAATTTTTCTTTCAAATCAAATTATGTCATATAAGTGTTTTATTATATGTTTTATTTACATCGACTTATAAATATAATTTTTATTAACAAAAAGACTTACTCATATAAAGTGTTGATGAAAATCACAATAATATAATAAAAATTATAATGAAATTAAAATTAAGACGAAGTCTGTATGGACTGAGGTATGAAAATGTCGCTCTCTTTAAAGAGATTCAAACCCTATGCAGTGTACAAGTCTCAAATTAACCGGTGTAGCAGAAATTCTCTTGACTTGACTCCTATAGGATACAATAGCCTAACTGATCGTCGTATAGCCCAAATCAACTCTGCACAAGTGATTAAACCCAAAGCTCCACTCAAAAAATACCTTTCTATTATCTGAAAAACCTCTTTAAAAAAAAATTATATATTCACTAAACTTACTTTTCTTATTTCACTTTCTCCAAAGTATATTCCTCTACACATCCTAACCGCAAGACTAGACGAGCATATACGTATATATGATAGACGTAAGCGGAAGAAAAATACAATAAAGAAACCAACGTTAACAACTCATTAATGCCGTGTTAAACCATAGAGAAAAGGATAAAGGTCATGAAGTCACTTTTTCCAATTGTTTAAACAAGACTAAAACTAAAAAAAAGGGCATTAAAGTAATTATAAACCATTAAAACAAAAGAAAAATTACTTGAAACCCAAAATGGTACTATCAAAGACACAAACTCTCCCAACGGAAATTTTATTACCTGCCCATTAAACACAACGTAAAAGACCAAAATGCAAAGGTGAGCAACAGAAAGAAATAAATATCATTAAAAAATATTAATATTCCCCAACTATTTTTTAATAATAATAAAAATAATAACATAAGAGAGATATTTTTAGATAAAGAAGGATTATTATGCATTATGAAGGTGTGCTCTGCATTGAACCCTCATTTAGTAAAATAACAACATTTACACCAGAGTCAGTAGTTGTCTCAGACTTGAACTATGACTACTTAGGAGAAATAAAGAATTATTACTCACACATAGTAACCCAAGTGTTGACATAATCTTTATTAGCCAGCACATTACGACCTTGTGCTCATCTTGGTTTTATGAGTATGTTTGAGAATAAACTCAAATTTCATAGAGAGCGGCCCCACTCTCACACTCACATAGGTGAAATCTGTCAAGGGTGTTCCTATAATTCTTACATCCCACTCATAAGAGCTACAGAATTTCATTAAGAGTTTTTCCATAAACTCATCCTCCACAACATTACATAATAAATGCACTCACATCATAGGAATGCAAAATAAAATAAATAGTGCATTTCTTACAACCATGATATGATTCGTTTTTCCCATTGAACCCAGTTCTCAGGATCTCTGGTTCCCAGGTTAGGTATCCTCATACATGACTCATAAATTTATGGGGTTTTAATCTCATTCCCCTCGATGTATTTCAGATCATTTCTCTTATCAAAATTTTGTTCAGTGGATCCACATTAATATCACCATTAGTAAAAAAAAAAAATCTTACAGTACTGTATTTTGTTTTAATGAATTTGGATTTACTGTTATAATGACGGTTTTTATACTCTACTAATTGTAGTAGTACTATTACAATTAATTGATTTTTTTTCACAAAGGAATAAATTTCTCAACTAATTTGCTTCTTTATTGAAGCTAAAGCAATTAAACTCTATAGTTGACTTAAGAAAAAAAAATACGGCAGCCCCCAAACATTAAAACAATAAGCAATAAAGTCTTAAAACGGCTTGATATATATCCAAATTCAACTCAGAATATTGAAATTAAATCTTAACGTTCAAAGACTTTCTCCACAATTAATGCCATATAAGTTTGAAAGAAAGGAAACGGCAATCGTAAACCGCGTACACCAATTACAAAAAGGTTGATAACATTTAGCTTTACTCCCAAGATTTCAGAAAAAAATAATAATTGAAGTAAACGAAGTAATCTCTAGGGGCTCTTTTGAAAAATAAATATTATTTTATTAAAATCTTGAACGTTGGGGGCTAAATTTTTTAATAAAAATATTCACTTCTAAAAACTTAACCCCCACTAATTTTTAGATTTAAAAAGAAATTTCCTTCTCATAAAAAATACCCCTTACTCAAAAATTACTTTATTTCAATATGAAAAATTTGACTGTAATTTTTTTATTTCATATCAAAGAAAGATATAAGCATGTGTGCCATAACATTTAAAAAATAATACACATAAAAAGAAACATCTGATGCTTTATTCTCAATATTCAATTTAAACATCCCATCACAAGCATAACCCTTGCCCACAAAAACTCCATTTTTTATAATTACATATTGATCAGATTCCATAGTTTGTTTGAAACCCGCTATGTTGAGTAAAAAACTCGACATTAAATTCTTCCTCATAAACGGTGTATAGAGCACATCTTTGAGCATCAATATACATCCAGAGGTGAATTTCAGCTCAATTTCACCACTCTCAAGAACCTCGGTTTTACTTGAATCACCAAGCATAATAGTCTTTTCTTCTTCAAAGGAAGTAAAATTTTTGAACCAATCTTTATCATAGCAGACATATTTATTGGCACCAGAATCTGCCCACCACCCTTCAACAAATTGAACTAAGTTTATGTCTGTGATCATTGCCACAAACGACTCCTCATTTACGTTAACTTGAGGATTATTTTCTTACTTCCGGAACTTACAAATTCGAGCAAAATGCCCAATTTTACCATAGACAAAACATGCTAGATTTTGTGAAGGGGCTCATTGGTTCTTATCATTTTGGCTTTGAAAACCCTTTTTGTGAGGTCTACTAAATTTTTTGAAATCGTTTTTTTATTGCTTTAAAAAACTATTTCTTATATTTTGACCTTTGGGCAAGCTGCTATTTTCAGAAATTAAGTTTACCTTTGTCATAGAATCCTTATTACTATTTTGAAACACCAAATCATCTTGGCCTCTATGCAAATACACGTGATTAAGGTCTCTAATGATGTCTCATTTTGTTTATGGCTCATCGACTTTTGAAACTCCCTCCACGAAGGTGGTAGTTTGTCAATAATGCCACAAACAATTAGATTGTATCCAATCTTGATGCCTTCGGATCTAACTTCAGCTACAATCATTTGAAAATCTTGCGCTAGCTCTGCAACAGATTTTTCATTTACCATTTGATATCGAAAAAAACGACTTGCTGCATATTTCATATCTCCGGCTTCTTCCGTATCATATTTACTCTGTAAAGCTTTCCAAATTTTCTTTGCAGAGGTGTAAGTAGTATTGTAGTAATCATAAAATTGATCAGCAAGACAATTTAAAAGATAACATCGACAGTTATACTCATCTTTAGTATATTTTTCAATCTTTTCTTCGTGAGCTTTCACTTGTGCTTCAGTCTTGTTTTCGGTAGTGATCTTGTCAGGATTATTTGCAGTGAGAACATAGGAAACGTTGATAATGCTTAGATAGAAGAGCACCATGCACTTCCATCTCTTGAAATAAGCTCATTTGAACCGGAAGGACATGTTGAGATCTCCAATACTTTTCGTAGATTTTTCAGTTGTAGGCTCTATGTCTGAATTTCCTTAAAATTATCGGTAAAAATCACAATAATATAATAAAAATTACAATGAAATTAAAATTAAGATGAAGCCAGTTTGGACTGAGGTACGGAAATGTCGCTCTCTTTAAGGAGATTCAAGCCCTATGCAGTGTGTAAAGTCTCAAATTAACCGGTGCAGTAGAAATTCTCTTGACTTGACTCTTCCAAGATACAATAGCCCAACTGATCATCGTATAACCCGAACCAACTCTGCAGAAGTGGTTGAGCCCAAAACTCCACTCAAAGAACACCTTTCTATTATTTGGAAAACCTCTTTAAAAAAAAATTATATACTCACTAAACTTATTTTTCTTATTTCACTTTCTCCAAAGTATATTCCTCTGCATATACTAACCGCAAGACTAGACAAGCATATACATATATATGATAGACGTAACCGGAAGAAAAAAATAAAGTGAAATAAAGAAACCAACGTTAACAACTCATTAATGCCGTGTTAAACCATAGAGAAACTAAACCATAGAGAAACGGATAAAGGTCATGAAGTCAGTTTTTCCAATTGTTTAAACAAGACTAAAACTAAAAAAAAAGGGCATTAAAGTAATTATAAACCATTAAAGCAAAAGAAAAACTGCTTGAAACACAAAACGGTATTATCAAAGACACAAACTCTCCAACGGAAATTTTATTACCTGCCCATTAAACACAACGTAAAAGACCAAAATGTAAAGGTGAGCAACAGAAAGAAATAAATATTATAAAAAAATACTAATATAAAGTTCATGACCAAATTATATCATTATCCTCAACAATTATATATCATGATATAGAAAAATTATATTCAGTAGTCTCATATATATATACCTATTTTTAGTTTTTTTCCCAATAAATATGTGGTGTAAGATTTCAGAGTAGAAGAACTCAAATAATATATTACATATGTATTAAAATTGGGTTATTATCTCTTTCTGTTTTTAGGGAAAAAAAAAAAAAAAAAAAACTCTCCTCTGTTATATCATGGATATGGGTCCGTATTCAAAAGAACAACCATCTGTCATAACGAAAAACACAAAACTATTCCGATGAGGGTTCCGAAATTGACAGCCAGACATAGTGATACTTACAATCAGGGGCCCGACTTTTTATAATAGAAGATAGTAGGGGCTCGCTAGCACGTAGGTTTCGTCACATATGCTTGGACAATCTAGTTAATTAATATAGGATAATAATTACTAATCTTGTCTGTGTTTCAACGAGGCCACCTGTTCTTTATATATGCCGCTCCATTTTGGAATAAGTTTGATTGGCTTGGCCTGATTTGTCTGTATACCGCCTTTTTATTTTATTAGAATTGATGATGTCAAAAAGCACACAATATATCGGAAGAGAAAAGAATTATGTAATTCGGGAGTAGATACAGTGTTCTTTATATTCATCTATAAAATAAATAATAAATAAATAAATAAAAATAAATAAAAAAAGTTAGAAATTTTTATAATTCAACTTGAAAGCCTACGTTTACGAGTTGTTTGGGAGTGAAATCTACTATAATAAATAATTTTATACTATCTCATGATCTCACTTATCTCTCAATACAATGGAGTAATTTAGGATTTCGGAAGGTTGAAGATGACACCTCCCTTGAGAATAAAATCTTTGGAGTCATTGTACGTGGTGGAGCTTGTGCGTAGAGAAGTCGTAGAGAGCCTGTCCATATGCGTAGAGATCTCTTCCTTTTATAGATGTTTCTTTCATTCTTTAGAACGATTGAGTCCTACTTGTCTTAAGAAGTTATTTTTTTTTTAAGAATATGAGTCAACTTACCTAATTTTTTTTCTTTTTATTATTGATAGATTTTTGATGGCTGGAAGGTGTAAACTTTATCCCTAACAAGAATAGTGATGATTCACCCACAACTTTTTTATTAACTATATTTTAAAATAAGGATAGTTTTATAAAATGACGTTACTTTTATAACTTATTTTATCAAAATATTTATCATTTAAAATCTAATTGTGTAAAAGATTGTCAAAAAAATTGTGTATCTATCATTTTTCTTATTAAAAATAATTTTCAATTTTCATAGAGACCCTCAATTTAAAATAAAGTAATAAAAAAACAAATGAAGTTGCAGATGACCTAACAAAATCAGGAGTAACTGGTTTGATACTTATTTCGCTTTCTGGCATCAGTTTATAATGTTTCATTGTTATGGTTGGTTTTAGGTTTAAACTCTAGTTGCTATACTTTAGTATATGGTTTTTATAGAAAAATAATTTTACTACACGCTCGTTTTTGAATTTGTTGTAAACACTACAATTTATTGCTTTGTATGCGGATACAAGTGAGGACTTAAAAAAATAATAATAATAAAAAATAAAATAAAATAAAAAGACCATCAAAGGATAACAAAGAAAACTCGTAATCGAGGTTGGGCTGGCTCAGCCAATTGCCACTAGACCCACTACACAACATCACACTTCGTTTAGTTGCTCTAGGTCCAAGCCCATCGTCCTAATACTTCTCTTCTTCCCTTTCTTATAACAAACCAGAACGACAGACAAGCGTTTATTCGAAAAGGATCAAAATACCTTGTAATCTGCAATTCTGAATGCTGGTGGTAACTAATGAAAATAACAATCTTGTTGAACAATCGCCTAATTCCATCTTGTCTGTGTATTTGAAATCTGCGAATTTGGCGTAGACTCAGAGGGTGTTTGATGAGATTACAAGGAAATATGTTATTATGTCTTGGAATTCAATGGTTTTGGGGTATGCGAGAGTTGGAAATATGGACCGGGCAGGCGCTTTGTTTCAACAGATGCCGGAAAAAAAACCAGGCTTCTTTGAAATCAATGATCAGTCATGGATACTTTGATTGTGGGAGTATAGAATCGGATAAGGGCATGTTTGATTGAATTGATTCAATGCCTCGAAGAGATAATGTTGCGTGGGTCATAATGTTGTCTGCTCGAAAAATCTTCAATCAGATCGATGAGAAATAACTGCTCTCATATAATGCTATGATGGCTTGCTATGCTCAAAATAGTCAACCTAAGGAGGCCATTGAGCTGTTCAACCAGATGGTTGAGCCAGATGGCCTATGACTTTCGCTTGTTCATAACTTCGAGATTCTAAATGTGGGTTTTGGATTGAGCAATATAAGTTAGGTATTGAAGTGGAAGATCCTTTGGTGACTGCTTTAGTTGACATGTATGCAAAGTGTGGAATTCATTGATAAGGCATGTGAGCTCTTTCATGAGCTCATAAAAAGCATGCCAATGCAGCCTCATGCTGAGGTCTGGGGAGCTTTGCTTCTTGATTGCGTGCTACATCACAATGTTGAGCTTGGGGAGATAACTGCTTGACATTGACCTGGTGCCTGATCCAGCTGCTTATTGTTTGCTTCTTGCCAACATTTATGCTTCTGTCAAGGGGTTGGATGGTGCGAAGAGACTAAGGAAGGCTGTGGGGGAGAAGGGATTCACTTAAGATACCTGGATGTAGTTGGGTGGAATCCATCAGATAGACTGCTCATTCTTTAATTCTTTTGCCAATTAAAGATCCACGCACACAATTTCTGACGTTATCAACTCCCCTGGTTTTCTGAAGAAGTTTTCTACTGTTATTTTATCCTTTGATGTGTATAAGTTACATATGTATATCTTCCTTCAAACCTTATCCATGTCTTGTGAATTTCACACTCCGGTCTGTCCTTAACCAAGTTCAAGAATAGAAGTGCTGTAATGCAAACATGTCTGCAGATGATGTGATATAAATTCAATTATGATTTAAGTTGATGTTGTGGCATTTTCGCTACTTGGTTTTTCGTCGATTCATCTGTGAGTGAGCAAACAAGGTGTTTGACACCACTTCACACGGCTGCAACTTTACAGAGACACAACACTCCGAAGGGTTGTTCTTGTCCTCTGTCAAGGGACGTCTTTCATGAAAAACCCATGCATCAACATTGCAGATATTCACGCGCACGAGAGAGCACATAATTATGTGCGATCGCTCTAACACACCAAACACTGCCATGGATAGAGGATTTTCTTTTGGAGCCAAATGCACAGATTCCATGTTTTTTTTTTTTTTTTTTATCCTCGAGGTAAGCATAACATAGAGTAACTAAGTGGTTACAAAGATACAAGATTTAATGGATTAGAAGTCTCCAACAATCATCTCAAAACAAGAAAAAAGCAACACCAAAGAAAATAAAAAAAGGAGATTTGGAGCCAAAAGTTTGACTCCTACTAATGGAAGTCGCTTAAAGTGGTTTTAATATAGTCTGATAAACAGACTATAAAACTATGACTAAAAGCCACAATGGAGAATTGTGTATTGCATTTTGCTGGTTTGGTCTAACTAAATGAAACTTTCACGACCATTTTATCTTGATCCTTGGTTGGCAAAGCATGAACATGAGAAAATAGCAACCTGAAGATGAGCCGATACGCCAGTGTAGGACCTTCACTGGTGATGGTAGTGCATGCGACTCGCGCGCCACTCTAAAGAAGAAGGTAGTACTTGGATCTAAGAGATCCGAAGCTGTTGACCTCGATGCTGCCGTGCGCAGCGGCAGAAGACTCACTCTGGCACTGCAGCGCGTGGGTTTCAAGCGCGTTGTAAGCCGTGTGGGAGACACACGTTACTGTTTTGGACAGTTTTCTCCTTCCGTCTGACAGATCGGCGGCTGGGGAGTTTGATGGTGGGGTGCGCGGTGGTTGTAGAAGGCTGGTAAGCAGCAGATCGAAACATCTTGTTGCTATAGCTAGAAAACTAGAAAAGAAAAAATCGAAAAAAGACCAATATACATGGTCATTGATGGTTGGACGGTCGGAGAGTGGGAGGAGCCGAAGCTCCAACTCTCGCTAGGTGGAGAGGTTGATATAATAGCACTAGCATTGGCTTGAGCAAAGTTGAAGGTTTACTAAAATTTAGATAATCTGTACTAAAAAGACCCAACACTGGATTGAGCATATCTAAAACAATTTGGATTTCTGCTACAGTGATTAGCCAAATTTGAAGAACCAAATCGATTTACCAAAAGTTAAAATAATAATTTCTCACTCAAAGTAAATGTTAAAATATTAGTTTCTCACTCCAATAAAAATACTAGTTGGTTTGTAATTAAGAAATTTAGATAGAATTTTTAATAAGTTTAATCAAATATTTTTTGTTATTAGCATTAAATGACTTTTAAAAATATAATTTTTTTAATATTAATTTAATTAGAATATAATTATTATTAATATTAAATTGGTAGAATTATAAAATGTGATACAAATAAATTAAATAAATAATTATTAATTTAATAATATATTTTTATTATATAGAAAGTAAATGACTAATCCAATGTGGGGATTGAATTTAAATGGAATAGGCAAATGTAAAAAAATGTGATATTGGCTGAATTTTAAAGATACATTTGGCCAAACCAATGCTAGTGCTCTAACTGGCTGCTTGGGTAGAGAGAAAAATCTTTTAGAGATAAAGAAAACTGCAATGCACTGTACTATTGTGACAACGAACCTATTAAGGAAACTGAAGAATTCAACCAAGTGACAACTCAAGCCTAGCTGCCACAATAAACACAACTGGATTTTGTGCCTTCCATGATTCTAGGATCAGCTTTCTATTTCTGTAAATATTGCTATTTATTGTATTATAAACTTTCTTTTCAATTACACACTTTGTATGCCTAAAATTAGGCCTCTCGGATTGTATATATATGCTGAACATGAATAGAAACATTTGTGAGTTCAAAATTCAAAATCATAGTAGTGTCAATTCTCTATATGGTATCAAGAGAGTCAAACCTCTAACGAGTATATTTCCTTTCCTCCTACGACATGGTTGCCATCCCTGCATCTACAACCGATTCCCCCATTATCACCATCAATGCCGCAACCACCATAAACGAAAAAGTCACCCCTTCTACCTTTCCTCAGTGAAGGGCTCAATTTGAAGCCTTGCTTACTGGTTATGATCTAATTGATTTTGTCATTGGTGTCAAAACATGCCCTGCCATTGATGCCACGAACTCCGCTGCCTTTAAAGCCGCAAACTCCCACTGGGTTTGCCAAGACAAACTCATCCTCCACGCCATTCTTGCTTCCACCTCCACCACTATTATCCCACTTCTT
>QEOT01005572.1:79973-105108 GCA_003123785.1 Pterocarya stenoptera | reverse complement strand
CCCCCCCCCCCCCCCCCCCACACCAGCCATAAAAAAATCACAAAACAAAAGGAGAGAACATCAGCTAAATTGGACCTTTGGACCTGATAAGAACTACAGTGAGGTAATTAGTGCTATTAGTAGCACATAGGGGTCTGAGTTGGGTTTGTGAGCCCCAGTTTTCAGTTGCCTTCATGTTCTCGGCAACCAAACGGAGCGAACGAAAAGAAAATATCTTACGCGTTGAGAAAATCGGCATGGCAAACGAGGCAATTCCATCCGAGGGACGCGTACAAGTCTACGTAGCTCTTCAAGTGCCGCTCTTGAATCGAAGCCCAAGCGAAGACCACCGCGATTCCTCTGGATTGAGCCTCCTTTCTTCCCCAATAGAGATCACCCCCAATTCCACCACCACCACCCCACATGGTAGTTAGTTTTTCTTTTTCTTTTTTTGGTAATTGTTCAAGAACAAACAGAAAAATAAAATAGGACTCCAGGTAAATTCAGCTGTGAAAGTCGATAATTTAGGAAATTAGGGTTTAGGTATTGAGGTGGGCTGGTTTGAGCCGCTCGTATTGGTGTGGGGAGATCTGCGGAGACTGGTGGGTGGTTGTCGATGGTCGGGTGGTAGTTCGCTGAGTGGAGTTGAATCGACTGCCACGTCGGATCGTACCCACCACGCGCCTTTTAGGATAAGCTCCTCCATTATTTCTGGTAGTGGGACCCGTTTCTGCATCGCGAATTTTTTTAGCCGCCATTTGTTGAGAGCGTGAGAGATTGATAATTATAAAAGGAAAATGCCTGGGACCGATGAATTGACACCAAATCGACCTATACTATTTTTTTAATTTTTTTATGTTAACGAAGAAAGAAATTGTTGATATCGTGTTTCGTATATTTTTTAATCAGGATTTGAACAACTCAGATCTTTATAATGAGCCGCGCAAGGAGAAAGTAGAATGCTCTTTGAGAGGGTGATCTAAAGGTCAGAAGTCTTCAAGGTTAACGTCAGTAAATGTTTTTTGAAATGTATTAAATAAGTAAGGAAACTTAAGAATTATAAAGAATCTTTATATTTGGGATTAGTTATTTATACTATAAATTCAGTAGATAAATCAAGCTGTCATTATGGAATTTGGAGCTCCTATACTATTCATTTTGTCGGATCCTTTTAAATGCGATGGAGCTCCGTGTCAATTTCATGACGATAGTTATGACTCAATTTTCATCATGATTAATATGAGACAGTTTCTTGAGTCTCAACATGGCTCACGAGAGCTGTTGATGCTTTGATGCCGAAGAATTGAGGGTCTTTTGAGCCTTTGACGCATCCCATGCATGCCCAGTTTCCAAGGGAGCTTGGTAATGCATCAGGTCAAAATGTCTTGTCGACCAACCAGAGCCCCTTCCCGATTGACGATCTACTCCTCGTACAGATTAGACCCCTTTTGGGCTGGGCTCTTGTTTAGCTATCGGAACCTTTTATTGGTAATGGTAGCGGGACCCTTATAAAAATATCCACTAACACATTTCATAATATATGTTATAAAATAAGGATATTTTTATAAAATGATGTTAGTTTTATAAGATATTTTACAAAAACATCCCTCATTTTAAAATATAATTGTATAAAGTGTTATAAAAAGTTGTGTTTATCATTTTTCTAATTATAAATGATATAACATCTGTATATCTATTTTTCAAAATTAAATTAAATTTATACAAGAGGATAATGAGACTATAAAATAAATTATGAAATTATAATTTTATAATAATATCTTTATTTTACAAATGATTGTTTAATGTTGTAAAAATATATTTGTGTCTATCATTACCCTTATTATATATACAAAAAGACATACTAGTTAAACTATAAGTCAATTGATAATAACAATTATATCTTAAAAAGAAAGATCAGGAGAAAATATGGATAAAATACACATATACTGATATATATTAAATGCATATATTTCATGGGATTTAGGTTTGTGTGGTTGTTATTCTAATTCGTTATTTAATATTTCTTTAAAATAACACTGCTCTTCCTTTTAGATTTTATCATTTTTTTAGTAATGCTATGTATCATCATTTTTATCATCATTGTCTCATGATATAGTATTAAATTATTAGAAATTATTTATTATGTTTTACTGGTAGACCTATCCTTTAATGTTATATCAAGAGATGTTGAGAGACTAATGATAAGTAGGTTTTTTCTCTTTCTTTATAGCGATTAATCAATCGTATTTTCGTTTTTAATAAGTCAAAATTCAAATGTTTAAACGAAAAAAGTCATTTAAGATATTATACATTAATTAGGTGTACTTAATATGAATGATTTTTAAAATAAAAATGAGTTATGTTTCATACAGTCATTTTTATGTACTTTTTACTCATGTTACTGATGTAATTAGTCAGAGTAATTATTTTATAATATGAAAGTAGCGATACATATTAATAGAATATGCAAAAATTATTTGATATAAAACTTTTGATTTTCAAAACCACATAAATAAAAATTGTTGACGAGTTTGTGTCGAAAGCATATTCGCTTGATGCCGATCAAAAAATACATTAGATACTGGGAGCTAAGATTCCTCTTGTCAGAAATCTTCTATTTTGGACCCAGTCTCAATAGATTCGGCCTCGCCTACCCAACCTATCTCCAAAAGCCCGACATTGCGAGAGATCTTTGCTTTGGGTTTCAAGAAAAGCTAAAGCCCACGGGGCCTTTCGAATGCCCATTATTGGGCCTTAAGGTGGACCTTGATAACGAGACCCTTTTATAGTTTGGGCCGAAAAGAAAACAATTATTTTTAAAATTAAGAATCATAACAACAACAAAATTTACATAATGTCTCAATTAAAAAGAGTACACATAAATCCTAGCTAACATAAAAATTAAAATTATGATTTAAATCCTCATAAAATTTTTAGAAAATGTTAATGACGACTATAAATAAAAATACTTTATTTATATTCTCCAATAGTTTAAATGTATTTAAAATTAAATATTATTTTCCTAATAAATCTCCCTAAGAATTAAAATTTTATTTATCAAAACATTATATGAAATAACATTAAATGGAAAATAATATACCTAAGATATTAGATTTTAATTTGCATGAAATAAAATACAAAAACTAAGTTAAAAGAAATTTTGTTCAAGCCTTGAGGAGGCCAAGACCCCCTCACTCCCTTGGCTTCGTCCCAGTTCACAAATTAAATTATGTTATATGAATAGTATGTGATATAAAAACTTTAAAATAATATAATTCTATATATAGTAGAGACAACATGTAATATGTGAATCTCATAATATTTAATATTATAAGATATCGACACGTTGTATGGATAATGATACTCAAGCCGTAGAATATAGTTTAAAGTTTGGCACACTCAAATATTTGAATGGGAGTCGACAATGGGAGTCGACAATCTTGAATAATAAACAAATACACGTCGTAATTCGTCGAGTAAGAGAAACGGTAAGAAAAGAAACTTCCAAAGAAACCAATCTCCTTAATTGATTAATATATTAATAAGCAACATTCTACTCCCCACCCGACCCATATCTCAAATCTACGTCTCCTTGGAAATAAAAAAGCGGGCGTCAGATCCAAAGCAAGCCAAGTTTGGTAAACCAACACATCAGCAATCCAACACTGCACGTGCAAGCCTTTCCTTTTCTCATCTCTCTGTTTTTTTTTTCGCCTTCCCTTTTCAACTTTGAAGGCCTGGAAGCCTTTTTCCATTCTAGCCATTTAAAAAGAAAAAAAAGAAAAGATTTTTGTACTTTGAAAGGAAGGAACCGGAAGACTGGAACAACCCCACGTGCAATAAAATTGCCTTGCTTGCAAATTTGACACGTCACAATCATGCCAATGTTCATGTATCTGTTTCTTTTTTGTTCTCAGACAAGCAACCTCTGCCACAGCTAGCCTTCGCTATTCCCATGTTCGGCGATTCTTGAATCTTGCCCACCACGATTATTTCTGTGTCCACTCATAAGCTGTCATTTGACCCATTTCTATGTATTTATTCCTAGTTGAAGGACAAAAAAGAGAAGAAAAAGGTACTTAAATGATTCGACTGCAAGCGCTTCATTAATACACATCATTTCCTGTAGAGTGAGCTTGTCCCTCCTGCCGGTCATGCCCACTTCCATTAATTCTCACTACTTTCAGTGACTATAACTTTTGGTTGTTACTCAGAGCCACAAGTTTAGGCACAGAGATTAGGAGAGCATTGTAATTTGAAATGCTGGTTTGGATGGTCTAATTAATGCACATTTCTTTGGTTGTCTACGAGTCTCAACCCCGCTACAGGCACCTCTTTTTGTTGTATGCCAGAAACTTCATTAATAGAGTGTTGGGTCGGCATTATATAGTTGCTGGAACAATACTACTCGTCATTTTAATTCTTATTATTCTGTAATCATCTCATAATATAATATTAAATAATTAGATACTATTTATTATATTTTATTTATGAATTAATTATCTAATACCACATCATAAAATAATAAAGAAATGATGAGAAAATAGATAATAAATATATTTTTTCTATTTGCAGACTCAAGAATCAGAATACCTCATGATTTTATATGTGTGTATATATATATATATATGCGCGCATAGCTTGTTTTATTTGGATGTGAATATTAGTACTCCACGAAACAAATGGTCCCAACAATCATAAGAATCATACACACGAGATATTTAGAGAATATTCCGCTTTCAAAACAATAACGGGGACGAAAGAAAAGTGTAAGAAAGTTGGTACCAAACCAAAACCGCTGAAAACGGAAGCTTATACAAAGAGCCAAGAAACAAGCACAAATGATCGAACACTTTCCACAATCCAAAATATCACCCATCAATGCAGTACTCTTTCAAAAAACAGATCAAGAGAAAAAGAACAGAACAGAGATCATACGTAAAAGTGGAAATCCTTTTTTTTTTTTTTTTTCCTTCTTCAGTTTCGATATCTAAGCTTGTTTCATTGCGAAAGGGATGTGATGTCTGCAGAAACAGAAGCATCTTTGGGGGACGGTAGTAGCAGTACAAAGGCAGGCAGACAGAGCTTCGTTCTTTCTAAAATGGTAAATAGTAGTAGATGAGAGAGAGCTGTGCAAAATAAAACAACCATCTCCTACCTACCGCTAAACCAAAGGGGCAAAGTTGCATGCAACTCTCTGTGTTGCCCAGTGTAAGTTTAGTGACTTTTTTTCTCTTCTTTATTTTTCATGGCTTCAAACGAACCCACTGGTACCGTCCCTCCAGAGGCATATCCTTCACAATGTCATAGTTGTACCTGCAAGCAAGGAAGCAAAGTTGTTGGTTAGTTAGCGTTCGATTCCCCCTTCTGCTAAAATACGCTGTTAGTGTGTAGCCGCCTATACTCTGCACTCTCTCCTCTCTCTCTCTCTCTCTCTCTCTCAAACGCCCACATAGAGAGAAACCAGGTACTCACTTCTCCGCGAATCGCTTTTGCTCTTGCTTCTCGGCCTTTGCGAAGAACTCCTCGATCTCCTCCTTCGGTGGAGTCTTCGCAGCCGACGGCTTCCTCGCCAGCGAATCCATTTCGTCCGACTCTCCGCAGAGTTCGCTTGACGGCGTCGTCTCTCTTCTGAATAGAAAGAAGATTATGAGAAGAAACGAACCGTCACGGAACGAACGAATTTTTGAATTCGGAGGGACATGGGAGTTATAATTAAAAAAAAAAAATTGACCTGAATTTGGTGTTGTCGATGCACGCTGAGTCTACGGTTTCGAAACTCTTGGCCTGCAATTGCACATTCAAGAAGCGTAAATAAATACGACATTAAAAATCTAACTAATTAAAACGAGCAATTAAAGTCTGGGGGACACCGGAAAAGAAGAATTATTCCAGAGAAATTCCGTTTGGTTGCCGAGGAAAAAACAGGAACATGAATGTAGGAAAATAAATTTTACTCAAACAAGGCTACATTAACCGTTTCGATTTCTAGTGTGGAGCTCTTTCGAATTTCTTTTCACGTTAGGGCAGCAAAAGCAACAAGAAACAAGAGACCTCAAAACTTTATTTTCTTTAATTTCTACCGCTTTCTCATCAATGATCAACCCCGAGTGATATAAGTAAATGCAAAACCAAATGACCCAAGTAGTCTAAATTGATCAAAGTCTCAAACTAAAAATTCACCTCGAGATCCATGAGCCTAAAGCTGTCCTTCACAACCTCGCTTGACTCATTACTCGAACACCAAGAAGCCGGGAGCTGGTCCGAGCAGAAACTCGAGCTCAAAGCACCGGCGTTCACTGCTTCAGAATCCACTGAATTGGCAGGAGACGCCACATTCCCGGGCAAAGCCACGCAGGTAAGAGGGTTCTCGAGCTCAACGGTCAAGGAAGGCAAACCAACAATTCTCATCCGCTTAGCCACCGCCATGCTCGTGCTCGTGCTCGTGCTCGAGCCCTCCACGGCTGCAATATTTCGTTTACACTTCCTCGTACAATCCCCCATACTGTACGCACTAGCCGAGCTCTCTCTCTCCGTCTCTTTACTACTACTGCTATCGTTTTTCATCGCTTTCTGGTTTTGCTTTTTCTATTTTATGGGTTTTTATTAAAGGTAAAAGGCAGAGACAGAAAGAGCGTGTGAAGATGGCAGATAGATCCGAGGGGGATGTTGAAGAGGTCTTCAACGAGGTGGGCAATTGAACAGGATGGACGGTTGAGATTCCATTAAATACTAATAAAGAGAAATGATATTTGATGATTACGTTTCGTCTAATTTTTTAAAATAAATAAATAAATACAGAATCTATCTAATTTTAAAAAAAAAAAAATTTTAATAATAAATCACACACTTTTTAAAAACAATTACACCAGATTTGGGTCACCGACCAAACCCATGATCACACCCACAAACCTGAATGGATGCTTCAAGACAATTACAGGTTACTTCGTCCATAAGTACAGGTTTTTATAAAAAGTGACTTTATACGTAGTATGGTCGTGTAAATTATTTTTTTGTATAAAATAATTCTCATGCTTTAATTATTTGGTGTCCAAAGCTTATTTATTAAGAAAAAGTTTGCTTATCATTTTCACATGCTCACACATTATATATAATTTTTTATTTTTTCTCTTTTATCAAATGTGTGATGTATGGATAATGAGTAGAAAAATTTAATTAATTTAAAAAGAATAAAATAAAAAAATAGTAAATTATTAAAAAATAAAAATAAGTATGATGTGTAGCGTATGAGGATGATGAATAACAAAGTTCATTTATTAATTGATCATGCCACATCGTCAAACATTACAAGTCCAATCTACCCTTTGACGCGCACCATAGGGTTATTTTCTTTTATGTAATCAGCGTCCAATATATATAGAGATCAAGTGCTACAATCACAAATACATTTCATAAAAATAAACTTATAAAGTGATTTAATTTCATATTATACGTTAGATCTATTTTACAATAAAAATAATTTTATAATCTAATGTATCATGTTAACGTAAATCAATTTTTAGATATACTTTTATGAAATCTTTTGTAACTAAATCATTTCTCGTGTATATAAATATATATATGTACATACACATACACACACCACTAAGCATATGGTTATAATTTTACCTTTGTCATCTATAGAAAGCCCCCCTCCCGTTTTATGTAATTATGTTCTACAACTTGTTCAGCAACAGTACTTTCAAATCCGAAAGTAGGGCACAAAATAACGAAGTTTGTACAATGAATATGACCAAAAACAAACAAATACAATAAAAAGTTCTAAAAGAGAGAAAGAAACTAACCCTAGGACATTTTACTGCTAGTAATATTAATGCTTAACAAGGCCTGCATGCGAACTGTAAGAAGCATCGATGCGGGAACCTTAAAGATGACGTACTAATATCCTAAGAGATATTTTATGCATCAGTTACTATTCACTTTCACACTTCACATTTATATATATATTTTTTCATAGAGTGTGTGGGTGTGGGATAGTGAATAATGATTAATGAGGAAAATTATGTCCTAAACTCAAGGCATAACATTAATTACCATTTATGTTATTGTCTAGGCCTAGTTTGGTTACACAGTCTAAATTATTTTATTTAATCTCTTCTCTTATAATCATTATATTTCTTTTAAATTTTTATACAAGATATAATAAATAATTTAATTTTTTTAAAATTTCAAAATAAAAATTATATTAAAAAATTATATTCTAATAATATTTTATTCAATTTTCAACTTTAAGTTATCTCATATGTGTAACTAAACGAGGTGAGTTAAGCAAGTGTTGGACAGGGATGACACCCATGCATCATTGTGGTAAATGGTGGTAGATGAAATCACGAGTACATACAATAATAAATAGATAAAAAAAATCTTTCATGTTCCATTGAAATCTATACCTAGTAAGTTAGGATGGATGGTATGGTCATAATGGGATCACAGTTGGGCGAATTCATACTAGGCTTGATTAGATTCATCCAAAACTCATTACGCAAAAGTAGTTAGAAAGAAGACGAGGGAGGAGATTTGAATGCAGCTGAACTGCTCTGTCATGATCATCTGCTTGGAGCTACTACCCTTATCAGTAGATCATACAAAGGTTGGCATAAAAAATTGGTTGGTATGCAAACACGGGGGGGTCTTTGGTCCGATCACTGTGTCTCACTGAAGGTACTCTCAGTTGTTTGTGAGTTTCTTGGTACATGTATAAATAGCAATTGGACCACCAGGATCTCATGTCTACTTCTAGTATATCTTGCAGATTAAGTTGTCCAATGGAGAGTCACTTTCCAACTCGACAGAACATTTAACCTCCAGTGTCAAGTTCATCGATCCTCCTAGCGTGTGAAAAGAATACTGAAGTTAGTCTCTTAGGTCTAGTTTGGTAGCATTGACCCCCACTCCTCCCTCCCTCCCTCCCTCCCTCCCTGTCAACCCAAAAAGAAAAAAGAAAAAGAAAAAAATGAATATATCATTTCCAAGCTCTAGATATTGCATGGGTGGTCCTCTTCCTCTGTGAAGATGTACGGCATATGAATGAAAATAATTCAGAGTCTCGTTTATAGACTAGAACTTGTCCCTTGTCTTTTTTGTTCCAGTGATGGCAATGGTGGTTGGAGTCAATTTTTCAATTCCGCTAGCTGCTTGTTTTAGAATATTTATTGTCAGAGAAAATGAGAGGGCCAAGCCTTTAGAGGGCCGGGACGCCTATCTGTTTCAAGTTTATTTTATTTTTTTCAACTTTTTCGACTAAAGGAGAAAGTTACATGACACCATATATGCGTATTTTAAATGTTTGAAAAACGAGTCTTCCTGGAACTCTTTGTGGTCCTTTCACTTTTGAAGGCATCTTTGCTTTGTGTGAACTTTTAGGACCTGAAATTGTTAGCTGTATATGCATGACCATTTATTCATACGAGCATATTGCAAGATAGGAATGGAGTACTACCTCTTTTAAGGTCCAAGTTCCAAAGTTGATAGAAAGCAACCTAGCAAGCGAGCGAGGTAGCAAGTTATTGAGTCCTTTGGTCCAGGCGCTAGCCATGACACCACCCCACGATTGCACCATAACAAGACATCAAGGCCAAAAACCAGGATGAGCAGTAGCAGCACATGCAGGACTTAAATGGTGTTGTGCGGATCATGAAGGCGTAGGGGACCAGGGCAAGAAAAGCTAAACAAAGGCAGAAAAACACGTGGGAAGGAGGCCAGAAGCCCCCGGGAATAGTTCTCATCATTATTCATTACCAAGATGATGAATGGCATGCGTATTGAGTCTGCATAAACATTGCAGATAAGGACGTAAAACTATGACCGATTACGCCAGGCCAGGCAAGCAGTACGTACGTTGGTATCGAGGCGTACACTGGCTGTATAGCTGTGGCCAGAGAAAGGTTTTGATCTTGGGCAATTGGGGTACTTGTATCAATTGGATCATGTGCTAATGAATCAATTTGCAACCGTAATACTGAAAGATACATTGATTGGTAGTCAATGGTTTTCCTTAATTTTTACTGAGATACTGTTCTCTGCAACTAATCTCCGCTTTGCATTTGGGTGGAGTAATTAATTCTTGCAACGGTAATACTGAAAGATACACTGATTTGCATGTAATGGCAGTAAATTGTTTTCCTTCAGTATTACTGAGATCCTGCTCTCTGCAGCTACTCTCCGTTTTGCATTTTTAAGTTGGTAATGATATCGTTACATGATCTCTTTTATTGTTATTTTATTATTCAATTATTTTTTATCTTTTTGTGATTTGAATATGTATTAAAAATCTTAGAATTTGACTATTTATTTTTATAAAATTAAATTTATTTTGAATTAATTTATATTATTACGTTGGTTGATTAAATTTATTTATTTTTAAATTTAATTGAAATAGCAAAAAGAAAAAAAAAATTAAGTACTAAACTAGTAGTAAATTAATGAGGTCATGTAAGATATCATTATTTTTAAGTTTGTCCTGAATATGAACCGATAACTGGCAACACATGATGGTTAAGAACCATTCCCACCACTTTTTAAAATACCCACAAAATGTGATGACATATAGACCAGCCTCACAGTCTAGTACAGGTAGCCAGAACCAGTGGCCGAAAAATGTCAACTTTTAGAAGCCTTTCAGATATTCCTTCGTAGAAAATGTTAAACGTGGACATTGTCTTTTCTGGTTAAGATAAGAAAAAGTAAAAAAGACATTCAGGATAAGTTTGGAAGTTAAAATTTTTTAAAAATTCTCATCTCATCTCAACTCATCATTACACTTTTTTCAAATCTCCATAAAAAATATAATAAACAATTCAATTTTTTCAAATCTCAATACATCTTTTTTAAATTCCAATTCAATTTTTTCAAATTTTCAAACTAAAAAATAATATTTTAAACTCTAAAACAAAACACAAAATTCTCATCTCACCCCAAACCTATCCTCAGAATGCTGTAAAATCTGCTAGAGTGAAAGAAGCTGGTCTTTGCCAGTGGCAGTCACGGTACAAATATTAGGCAAAAAAAAAAAAAAAAAAGCTGTATATGAATGTGGGGAACCAAATGCGATAGGGACACTTCTCTGCTCATGTCGTGGTACTGAATGTTATGGTATGTGGAGCCCGATAATGGTTGAGGTTCGGCATGCAGCAGGTAAAAAACTATGGGACCCGAAACGTGGGTCTGAGTCTGGCTCTGGCCCCTGGGGATGGATGTACCACCAATATAGAGATTTGTTTTTTTTTGAAAGGCACCAATATTGAGAATGAGAGAACCACGTCACATCTGCTTGTAGCTCGCCATTTGTTGTGAGCTGTTGTATGCTTTTCCCACGTAACGATCGCGACATATTAACAAGATGAAACCCTCTGAAAACAGAAGGTTCTCGAGTAATTGGAAAAAATTGACGAATATTATTAATGATCTGACTTAAAAAACAAAATAAGTAAAATACTATACTATATACAGAATTAATCTTAGAGTATACTAAGGGTACATATGACATGTGTAAGCTAAACTTGATACCCCCTTCAATATGAAGAGTAAACAGAATGTACTCACAACTCGGTTATTAATTGAGCGACATAATTGCATATTTTATCTATTTAAAATCAATAATTTTTAATTGTTTTATTATTTTATCATTGGTTTTAGATGGATAAATTGATTAAAAGGCATAAATCCAAGTTGTGAATAAAATTGATTAAAAGCATAGTTTATGCTTGATTTTATAACTTGTGATTTATTTGGACAATAATTTCTCATGCACAACACACTCTTAATATTTTATTTTTCATCTCTTGTTTAATTTATTTATTTTAGTTTCTTTATTTTATTTTATTTGTCTAAGTTTTATTTTTATTTAATTTTGCTTGTCTAATTTTTATTTTATTTTATTTTATTTTATTTTATTTTATTTTATTTTTTTATTTTCTGCGTTGACTAAACGACATGTCGTTTGGTCGGCAGACCAAAACGACATGTCGTTTTGCCCATTAGTCGTTTCTGCCGTCTGAGCTAAACGACGTGCCGTTTTGTCTAAAACCAAAACGACATGTCGTTTTACGCTGAGTTGATTTTACCGTTTAAGGCTAAACGACGTGCCGTTTTGTCAGCAGACGAAAACGACACGTCGTCGACTTCATCTTCAACCTCCCGAGCTGTGTTTCAATGAACAGTGCCACCGTGCTTCTCCGCAGCTCCTCCGCGCCACCATGTTCGTCCTCCGCCCACCTGAAGCCACCACCAGCACCAGACGACGCCGGCGACCAAGTCTCCGCCGCCCAGTCAAGCCCAACGCCACAACCGAAGCTCTCTTCCTCCATGCACTCGTTCGGACCATGCACAGCAAACCATCTCTATCTCTCGGGCTCTCTTCACCTACTGAACGAGCGACGTTATGCATGCAAACAGAAGGAATAAGAAAGAGAAAGAAGCAGACGTTGTGCTGGCTGAAATGGAAGGTGACGCGGAAAGAAAAGAAGAAGAGAAAGCTGGCGGACGACAAGTGCTGGGCAACAGAAAAAGAAAAGAAAGAAAAGAAAACGGAGGAGACAGATGCACATGCGGGTGCTGGGCAACAGAAAAAGAAGTGAAGAATAAACTGGAAGAAGAAGAAAGAATAAAAAATTTAGAAAGGAAAGAAATATGCTTTTGGTTGAAGACACTCACACATGAAGGAGGCAGAGACGGAAAAATAAAAGAAAAGAAAGAAAAGAGAAGAGGAAGAGAACGTGGGCAGCGATGCACGGGAAGGAAGAAGAGAAAAGAAAAAAAAAAAGAAAAGAGAAAGAAGACAGCGAAGCCGAACGTGGGATGCGGGGAAGAAAGAAAAAAAAAAAAAGAAAAAGAAGAAGAAGGAAGTAGGCGACACTGCTGGCCGAGAACGTGGGAAAAAGAAAAGAAAGAAAAAGAAAGTGAAAGGAAGCATGAAGCGGCTGGAAAGTGAGGAAATATGCGAAGACAGCACATGGGAGATGGACAGTGCGATGCAATGGTTTCAGTCTGAAGCCTATAAATAGGACTTGTAGATGAACGAAGAAGGGGGAGATGTTAGACGCCCAGTAGAGTCTGGGTGGGTGAGACACCCAGTAGAGTAGTTTATGAGTAGTCTGCAGATTTTTAGGAGAAAGTACAGATGAAGTGAGGGAGTTTGGTGATGCAGTTGAAAGCCTAAATGGACCAACTTTGTTATCGAACTGTTCTCCTTTATCTGTAGTCTCCACTTTTATTTTATTTTATCTTTTTATTTTAATTTATGTCCTTTATTTTTTTAGCACTTTTAATTCTTGCAATTGATTGGTATTGTTATTAGAAACTTTGATTATCTATATATTTCTCTTGATTCATTGTGATTTCTGAATACAGTGAATGCTTGAAAAATCCCTGTGATATAGATAATGAATCAAGAAAAGTATATAGATAATCAACGTTTCTAATAATACCAATCAATTAATCAAACTCACAATATGAATTTTATTGTTGATCTAAAATAAAAGTGCATGATTGATGGTAGAGATATCTATAAGTCCAATTGATTATCACAGGAATTTTTCAAGCATTCACTGTATTCGAAAATCACAATGAATCAAGAGAAATATATAGATAATCAAAGTTTCTAATAACAATACCAATCAATTGCAAGAATTAAAAGTGCTAAAAAATAAAGGACATAAATTAAAATAAAAAGATAAAATAAAATAAAAGTGCAGACTACAGATAAAGGAGAACAGTTCGATAATACAGTTGGTCCATTTAGGCTCTCAACTGCATCACCGAACTCCCTCACTTCATCTGCACTTTCTCCTAAAAATCTACAGACTACTCCTAAACTACTCTACTGGGTGTCTCACCCACCCAGACTCTACTGGGCGTCTAACATCTCCCCCTTCTTCGTTCATCTACAAGTCCTATTTATAGGCTTCAGACTGAAACCATTGCATCGCACTGTCCATCTCCCATGTGCTGTCTTCGCATCTTTCCTCCCTTTCCAGCCGCTTCATGCTTCCTTTCCCTTTCTTTTTCTTTCTTTTCTTTTTCCCCCGTTCTCGGCCAGCAGTGTCGCCTTCTTCCTTCTTCTTTTTTTTTTTTTTTTTTTTTTCTTTCTTCCCCGCATCCCACGTTCGGCTTCGCTGTCTTCTTTCTCTTTTCTTTTTTTTTTTCTTTTCTCTTCTTCCTTCCCGTGCATCGCTGCCCACGTTCTCTTCCTGTTCTCTTTTCTTTCTTTTCTTTTATTTTTCCGTCTCTGCCTCCTTCATGTGTGAGTGTCTTCAACCAAAAGCATATTTCTTTCCTTTCTAAATTTTTTATTATTTCTTCTTCTTCCAGTTTATTCTTCACTTCTTTTTCTGTTGCCCAGCACCCGCATGTGCATCTGTCTCCTCCGTTTTCTTTTCTTTCTTTTCTTTTTCTGTTGCCCAGCACTTGTCGTCCGCCAGCTTTCTCTTCTTCTTTTCTTTCCGCGTCACCTTCCATTTCGGCCAGCACAGTGTCTGCTTCTTTCTCTTTCTTATTCCTTCTGTTTGCATGCATAACGTCGCTCGTTCAGTAGGTGAAGAGAGCCCGAGAGATAGAGATGGTTTGCTGTGCATGGTCCGAACGAGTGCATGGAGGAAGGGAGCTTCGGTTGTGGCGTTGGGCTTGACTGGGCGGCGGAGACTTAGTCGCCGGCGTCGTCTGGTGCTGGTGGTGGCTTCAGGTGGGCGGAGGACGAACATGGTGGCGCGGAGGAGCTGCGGAGAAGCACGGTGGCACTGTTCATTGAAACACAGCTCGGGAGGTTGAAGATGAAGTCGACGACGTGTCGTTTTCGTCTGCTGACAAAACGGCACGTCGTTTAGTCTTAAACGGTGAAATCAACTCAGCGCAAAACGACATGTCGTTTTGATTTTAGACAAAACGGCACGTCGTTTAGCTCAGACGGCAGAAACGACTAATGGGCAAAACGACATGTCGTTTTGGTCTGCCGACCAAACGACATGTCGTTTAGTCAACGCAGAAAATAAAAAATAAAAAAATAAAAAAAAATAAATAAAAATTAGACAAGCAAAATTAAATAAAAATAAAAATAAAACTTAGACAAATAAAATAAAATAAAATAAAATAAAGAAACTAAAATAAATAAAATTAAACAAGAGATGAAAAATAAAATATTAAGAGTGTGTTGTGCATGAGAAATTATTATCCAAATAAATCACAAGTTATAAAATCAAGCATAAACTATGCTTTTAATCAATTTAATTCACAACTTGGATTTATGCCTCTTAATCAATTTATCCATCTAAAACCAATGATAAAATAATAAAACAATTAAAAATTATTGGTTTTAAATAAATAAAATATGCAATTATGCCGCTCAATCAGTTATCAAGTGATAAAACAGTTGATAGCCAAGAGATTTGGTGAGAACATCAGCAAGTTGGTGTTGGGGGGAAGCAAGATGAAAAGTATTGATGATTCCAGCATGAATTTTGTCACGAATGAAGTGGCAGTCCAACTCAATATGTTTTATCATTTCATGAAAAATTGGGTTGTTAGCAATGTGCAAAATAGCCTGACTATCACAGAATAATTGAGCACTGTGAGAATGAGATATACCAAAATCAGAGAGAAGAGTAAGAAGCCAAAAATTTCGCAAGTAATAGATGTCATCAAGCGATATTCAATTTTAGTTGGAGAACGAGAAACAATTGGTTGTTTCTTGGTCTTCCATGAAACTAAGGAATCCTCAACAAAAACACAATATCCACTTATAGATCGAAGATTGTCTGGACAAGAAGCCCAATTTGAATATGCAAAAGCTTTAATGGTTAAGGAGTTGGCAGCTGGAAATAAAAGACCATGATGAGAAGTACCCTTTATATATTGTAAAATTTGATACCCCGCTGTCAAATGAGATTGTCTAGGTTGGGCCATATACTGACTAAGTCTATGAATTGAGTAAGGCAAATATGGCTTTTAAGTGTAAGGTAGATAAGCCTACCAATGACTCAACGAAAAACATTAGGATCTTGTAACAAGTCTCATTTTTTGTTCAATTTCACATTCTGCTCCATGGGAAAAGAAACAGGCTTAGATGCAAGAAAATTAGCATCTTGGAGAATCTCGAGTGCATACTTCCTTTGGCATAAGGAAATGTCATGTGAAGATCTAGCTACTTTCAAACCAAGAAAATATTTGAGCTGACCAAGATTCTTAAGCTTGAATTTATCATCAAGGAAGGACTTCAAATGCTCTAAAAATTGCAAATCATTACTATCAAAATATCATCAACATAAACAAAAAGAGCAATGAAAGAAGAACCATGTGACTTGATAAAAAGTGAGTAATTAGCTTTGGATTGGACAAAACCCAAGTCAAGAAGAGTATTGAAACCACTAATGGAAAGCTTGTTTCAAACCATAAAGGGATTTATTCAGCTTACAAACTTTAGACCCCCTTTTTAATGTGGAAACAAGGAGGCAACTTCATGTACACTTCTTCCAATAAGTCACCATGCAAAGAGGCATTATTAACATGAAGTTGAATAAGATACCAATTATGTATAGCAACAATAGCCAACAATGTTCTAACGATAGCCATTTTGAAAAAGTCTCAGAATGGGTATAGCCCTTGGCAATTAACCTTGCCTTGTAATGTTCTGTAGAACCATCAGCAAATACTTAATTTTATAAACCTACTTATAGCCTATAGGTTTTTTACCAGGAGCTAATGAAATAACAATCTATGTATTATTGTTTTTCAAGACTGTAATCTTAGCAGTCATAGCACCTCTCTAATGAGAATGCTTGACTACTTGATGATAAAACTCAGATTCAATATCAACAGTAATGGACAAGGCAAATGACTTATGATTGGAAGATAAACGATCATAAGAAAGAAAGTTTGAAATGTCACACTTGGTGTTTGAGAGAGGAAGAGAGGAAGGACCTGTTGTAGGATTTGATGCAAAGTGTGCAGAAGGAGAATTGCAATAAAAAGTCTACAAGTAATCAGGTGCTCCTATGATTCTGGTTGATTTCCAAGAAATTATTGGGGACATATTATTTTCAGGAGCAGTAGTAGAATGAGGAATAGCAGTACGTATAGAATGATTGTCAATAGAAGAATGGTATGATGAAGGTACTGTTGAAGGCATAGGAAATAAATCTAATATTGAAGATTGATGAGGAAAAGGAATACACGTGTTTGAAGAAGAAATAGATTTACGAGGGAAAAAATTCTGAGATTTGAAAGGAAAGACATGTTCATGAAAGATAACATGTATAGAAACAAAATATTGATTTGTATTGACATCAAGGAGTTTATAACCTTTTATACTAAAAGGGTATCCAAGGAAAACACATGTACGAACCTTGGGATCAAACTTAGTGCGAGATTTTTGTAAGGTGGAAGCAAAACATAAGCAACCAAAAATCCTTAAGTGATCATATGAGGGAAGGGAATTAAACAAAAGCTTGAAAGGAGACTTATGTTTCAAGAGTGGAGTAGGTAACCTATTAATAATATAAGTGGCTGTTAAAACAATATCACCCCAAAATTTAATAGCAAATGAGATTGGAACATTAAAGCTCGGGCTATACTGAGGATGTGTTGATACTTTCTCTCCACAACAGAATTTTGTTGCGGAACACAATTGTGTTGATGAATGACACCTTTAGAATTTAGAAAAGTGGAAAGGAAAAATTATGTACCATGGTCAGCACGAATTTTCCTGATTTTAATATGAAACTGAGTTTTGATTAGCTTGAAAAAAAAAATTAATGAGAAGTAGCACTTCATATTTATATTTAAAAAGGTAAACCCATGTGGCACGTATAGAATCATCAACAATAGTCAAGAAAAATATGTAACCTTCAATAGTAGAAAACGAGAAGGGTTTTCAAACATCACAATGAACAAGATTAAAAGGAGAAACTGAAAGATGAACATTACTGGGGAAAGGTAATATCTTCTGTTTGGCTAGTGAACAAATCATACATGGAGTGTTAGGTAAAACCAATTTAGGAACAAATTTATTCACAAACAACATTCTCAAAACAGAAGGATGGCTTAGCCTATTATGCCAAAGCTCAAATAATGAGCATTTAGAAGATACAAAACAAACATTTGAAAGTAGATTATTGAAGGAACTAGAAACTGCAGTATAGGAAACATGAAACGATTTAAGTTTAAAAGAAAAAAAAAAAAGAGTCTAGTTGCTGCAGTGTGTAAAGTCCTTGTTGTCTACCCACTCCAATCAGCCTCTAGTGGATCATGTCCCGAATGAAACACATACTAGATGAAAACAAAAATCAGCAAGTGAGTGACTTAGTAAGCTTGTAGACGTAAATTAATTTGCAAGTGAATGAAGGAACACAAAGAACATCATGAAGAACAAGATGTTTAGAAATGCAAACAGTACCAATATGTGTAACAGACACAGATTGGCCATTAGGAAGCTTAACAAATGTATTAACATTAGAAGTAATGGAAGAGAAACAATCTACATAAGGAACCATATGATCTATAGCCCTTATATCAAGAATCCAACAATTAGGGCCAAACAAACCAGATGTAATGGAAGAAAAAACAGAGTGGGTATCATTGCACAAATGATGAGGGAAAAAAAATCAGAAAATGAAGAATTTGAAGCTACTACATTAGCAACATGAATGGGTTCGTCATAAGTGTTTTAGGAGTGAAGCATGGACAGTAGTTGTTGATACTAAGCCTCAGTTAGAGAAAAGGGAGAAGCAGCCGAGGAATTGTTGGCACTGAGAACAACCTGATTGGCCATAGCAAGATCAGAGCTCTTGCGGAAGAAAGAGACTCATTCAAGCCCATTAAAAATTGTAAAATATGCTTCTGTTGAACATAAGATTTCAACGTACGTACAGCTCAACAAGAACAAGCTAGAACAGATTTGTAATTTGTCAACTTGTCCTAAAGGGCTTTCAGGTGAGTGAAATAGGTACACACCGAAAGCTGCCATTAAGAAAGAGTGGAAATAGATTTCTGTAGCTGGAAATCTACGGACCATTTTTTTTAAAGAAACATTCCTTTAGAGCTAACTAGATCTCATGTGTGGTATTGATATACAAAATACTAGCAGGGATATAAGACGAAACAGAGTTAAGGAGCAAAGAAACCACCATATTGTTGCAGCGTAGCCATGGAGAAAGAAGAGGATTGTTCAGATTTGAAGGCTTGAGAACGGAACCATCGACAAACCCTAACTTGTTCTTCGCTGAGAGAGCCATGGCCATGGATCGAGACCATGTGTGGTAGTTATCGTCGATTAGAAGTTGAGTAACAAAATTATACCAGGATCGTCACTTGGATGGAAAAAGATAGTATATTCAGAGATAGCATATTCAAAGATAGAAGGTTGGGTTGGCATCATGGAAGAAAGACAACTGATACCATAACAGAATGAAACCCTAGGAAAACATAAGGTTATTGAGTATTTGAGAAAAATTGAAGAATATTATTGGTCTAACTTTAAAAACAAAATAAGTAAAACATAGAGTATTTATACTATATTCAGATAATTAATCTTAGAGTATATTAATGGTACATATGACACGTGTAAAATAAACTTGATATATATATATATATCAATCTCATTCATGTGAGATCAGCGGATGTAGATGGAGAAGAAATAAAAACTTTTTGAGAGAAACGAGTTAGTTTGGGGCCCCCTACTAGAATCGAGGCGAAATACTATTGTAGTTAGGCTAAAATTGTGTTTTTATTTTTTTTCAATTTTCTTATTTATCTTTTTTTATCATTTTAAAATATTTTTTAAAAATATGAAAAAAATATCAATACACTAATAATTACTTCCTTAACTATGAAATAAAATTAAAAATTAAAAAAATTAATATATATGAGATGTCAAAATGAAGAGACAAATTGAATAGACAAAGGAACATTTTTCTTGTAATTAAGCCCCATCATTCTAAGAGTGGAACGAACTGGATGTAAGGATGAAATTAATGGCTGGGCTAAATGACTCTTTTTATTAACAATAATGCTAGTTGTCCGGAAGATGGTCCGATATTTTTTATTATTATTTGGTAATTAAAAAATATTTTTTTAATGATATTATGATTTTTTTTTAATATTTAAAGATATAAAAAAATGAATAAAAAAATCAAATAACCTTATGGAACCCATCCTCTTCGAGCTACACCGTTGGGTAGGGTGTACGACTCATTAACAAACGCATGGACAAACTCACATTCAGCAATATTAATTACGTTCTACTGTTCCAATCAACGCTAGTCTTCAATTCCCAGTACGACCAGTTCGAGAAAATAAAGGAGCAAAAGAGACGAGAGTCACAAGACAGATAATTCAATTATACTTGCATGGCCAGGGCCGACCAGGACTACGTGGGAAGAACATTCCTTTCGGCCATTGTCATCCGTCATGAATCATCTCACCCTCAACTTTCTTATCCTAATATTGCATTTTTGCCTCGAACTCAGCAATTACATTTTTCTTCATTTCCAGGGCCTCATTAAGCCTAGCAATAATCTCCCATTCCGATGGACAGCAGGCAGAACTTCTTTGATGGTTTCTCTCCACCAGAACACCACCACCACCAATCATCCAGTAGCACCGCCGAGATGGGTCAATCGGCTAAATAGCTCTTTCATCTCTCTTCGGTGATATTAGAGTAAATTTCTTTTAGTTAAAACATCATAGCAGCTTCCTTATTTGCAGCTGCTTGTTCATTTTCTCCCTCATTCGCGCACGTCTACAGGTTTGTTGGCCATGTTCTCTCTTTGACGGTGTTATAGTCTTTGAGAATGGACAAAAGTCGTGAACGGAAGGGTGACAAGCAATATATCAACGTTTCATAGAAGCATTGCTAAATGACAGACGTTTATAAGTCCACAATTGGGTTAATATCGGTGTAAATCCACAGAAGTAGACAACTGATAGACCAAAAGTAAATAAAGGGGATTTGGGAAGTAAGAAATAGAGGGATGTGGGCTTCTGGGTCTTGAAGCGATTAGGTACTAGCGAGCATATAAATTAAACAAAATACTAGTTGAACCGGTAAAATTGACTAATAAAAATGACTGACTTTTTTATTTTATTTTTACTTTTAAATTTTATTTAAATATTAAGGAAATGAATATTAATGAATTGATATTTTTTTATTTTAAAAAATATTTAAAATTGTGTAAAAAATTATTAAAATAAAAAAATACATTTATACTGCGTAAGTTCACTTTATCGATTAACCATCGATTCTACTAGCATTGTCCATAAATTAAAGTCTACACCGTTTACTTATCTGGTATAAAAATCCCTTCATAGACAGTATTTCTCAACCGAAACAACCAAAAAAAAGAAAGAAAAAAAATGTCACGAAAATAGTTCAGAGTCGGGTTTTCAATTGAGCCAACATACATTACGTGTCGGGATACCAAATTCAGTATCTACCCACGATGGCTTCCAGAATATCTCATTAAATCTGTCAAAAAAGGGTTTAAAGGGTTAAAGACAACAGTTCTTAAAGTTGGTGGGAACCAAATGATGTTATTAAATAAAAAATATGTTGAGTTGAGCCCCACTATTGTACAAATTCATGTTGCGCAAGTCTCAATTTTCTTTTCATGTAATCTACGGGCTCTAAATCTTTTCTTCCACCAAGAAAAATCTGGGGCTCTGTATACCCTGTAGGATAAAAAAATTTGTATCACAGAATTGTCTGCCCTAGTAGAAATTTTTCGAGTCTAGAGGGCTTTCTTTATTTGAAAGAAGTTAGAGCATTCCTTGTGCGCAGCTTCAACATCATCCTTGGATGCCACTGCAGCCACGACACCTTTGTCTTTAACTGACTCAATTGCATCGGCAAATTCCTTGAAGTCTTGCAGCCTGTGAGGAAAATAGAAAAAACTTACACCTTACTTGAGTAAAGGTTCAAAGGTACCCAAAAGCCAAAGGCCATTTAGAAAGAACGAAATTCAAATTCATTCCATATCTATAGAAATTTTGCATCGTTTTAGTCCAGTTATCTTAAACTTTAAGTGCCACTAGTTTGAAACTCTTAAAAAGCTTGTTTTTTGTCATAATTTCCTCGGTTTGGAGAAAAATAACTTTATTCCTTCCACTCTTTATAGTTTCTGTGGCCTAGTTTTAGCATAATACCTTAGATCGGTTAATAAGCCTAATTTATTACCTGGTTGATAATATCTCTTCACGTCTTCTTTGCCTTTCTTCTTCTGTGATTCCCAACAGATACCGCAACATACTAGCGAAAGAATGGGGAAAAAGAATATGAAATATGAATTGTATTAAAGTAAAGTTAAAAAAGCTCGATATAAAACAGCCACCTTTTACAGAGTTCTGTTTGCATACCTGCTATAACCTTTGGCATCAGGGAGCTGGTATGAATCCACGTCTCCAATGGTCCCAATAATGGCTTTTGTGAGTGTATCATCATCCATTTCCAACCCACGGAGAAAATCCACAGTTCCGTCATATACATCCAGTGTCTTTAACAAGTTGGGGTCACGATAAGATAAGAAGGAGAAGACTCCTAAAAAAACCAAAAACATAAGATTCTAAATAGCAATATAATCCTACTCCAGCACAAACTCACAATGGCACAAACTTGTACCTGAGTGAGTATCAAAGTTACAAAAGCCTCCGTAAGCCCCACCACTAACTCGCACACGATCCCATAACCATGTATTACTAATGTAGTTTGAAATTACATGTGCACTCCCATCAAGTTGATAACCAGTTTCATAAATGTTAGCTGCTTTACCAACATAATTAACCTGCAAATTCGAAATGTGAAGAAATAATTGCAAGGAATAAATAAAGCAACGGGACAAACAAGGCGGAAAAATAGAAATTCTCACCTGAGTGGGTATCACAATGGCTTCATTTGAAGAATGAAGCCGAGCATTCCAATTAGTTGTTTCAACAAGAGAGCTGCTAGGAAGTGAATCAATAAATCTGCTAACAAACTTTTCCGAGTTTGCGAGGATTTTTCCATCTGCAGTCAAATTTACAAGGCAACCGTTCCTCGAAAGTAAGGACTTGCGGATCTCCTCAAGAGATGAAGAAATTCCAGCCCAATCTTGATCAACTTTCTCTTCGAGAGATTGCAAGAATTCTAGGTAACTACAAGTGGAGTAGAAATGCAAACCATATCAGACCATATGTATGTAAATCCATTGGAGCTACTGGAAGGAAAATAACTTTTAGTAATTCCTCCAGAGAAGAATTCGTTGTTGCTGAATCAAAAAGAGAAATGTCATTGAACGCAATGGCCTTCAATCAAAGCTAAGTGCCTCATTTGAGCTTTCTATCTCAGTCAAAAAGATTCTACTTGAGAAGCTAGTTGACAGAAAGCAAAACTGCCTACAAAGCTTTGATACAACTCTCCCCCTCCCAAAACAAGAACGGAAAGATGCCTCAGCTTCATGGGCACCTTTACCCCAGGTCCCCAAGCATTTATCTTTTGGTCAAATCCATTGTCAGATCACTTATTTTGGGGTTAATACAAACCATCATGGAAGATGAAAGTCTTGAAAACTACCTATAAGGCATTCAATAACATCTATAGACATTCAAGTAAAAACATGCACAAAATTGTACTGCAATCATTTATGTAATTACCATAAACATTATTCAAGGGAAATATAATCCTATGAAGTGAAACTAAATGCTTCCATAAAGTGAGTAGAATAGTCGACTATAAAAATTATCCCAAAAGAAAAATCAGTAGAAAATATTTAAGTTGTCCAACCTGATACCACCCATCTGCTCAGAAATCCACCCGGCAACATTTAACTTCGCACCCATCCTTGCAGCCACAATTCCATGACCACTACCTCTTAACCGGTTCTGAAAACAAAAAATTGAACCGTGAGACTCAACGACAAATATTAAGGTCCAGTTATGTTCATTAGTTTCCGAAAAAAAAAAGTACCTCCATTCTTGCTTTGCTTTGTGAGACAAACTGTTTAAACCGCTGCTGGTCTGTAAACTGGACTTCTTGAAGAATACGATTAACCTATCATAAATGCAGAAATCCTCAGTCAGCATATGATCCACAGAGAACTACTCTTTGGAGAAGGGAATTACAGTAATGACAGCATATGGAAAGAAACAAAAGTATCAAATAGAGCCAGAAAAAGGTAGTACGGTATGCCAAGGGCATAGCTACAAGGTAAAAATAAAAAAGAATGCGTGAAGTTGTGGATGAGGTCTCTTAATAAAACACCCATCTGTATAGAATTATCTGTCTCTCATCAATGAAGGTTGACAAATGTTAGTCAATCATAGACGTTTCAAAAAGACATTCTTCATTTATGGCAGTCTAATAATCAAGTTTGCAACTACAAACTTTTTCTTGATAAGTCAATTTATTAAAAGCACAGAGAAGATCACAACCCAAGAACACAATGTATACAGAAAGCACCAGACTAGGAAAGAGAGGGAAAACAGGAAGACAAAACCACTACAATTAAAAAAACTCGAGCATTCTGAGCCGACATCCAAACATAAAGAGTTCTTAGCAATACGATTCTAAGCTCATCAGCCATATTCTCGTTGTCTACAAAGTTAGTATGGACATTCTAAACTTCTTTGCATGAATTTTTGTTCTCCAACAGAGGGATAACAAACAGAAGTTAAAAGACTTTAGAAGAGGCAGATGCTTGGGGTAAAAAATTAAGCAAAATTATTCAATCTACAGGCCAAAAACAATAATCAAAAGATTGAAAATATTCACATATTATTCCAATGTAAAATCAGAATCTCGATCAAACCACACAAAGAAAGTTGCATTAGAGGTCAATACCTTGTTCTCTCCTTTATTTGTGCATATATTCTTATGATCCTAAAACAGTTCTACATGAGTTTTGGCATGTCTGTCAAATCATATTCGGTTCAAGTTGCCAGAAACTAGTTCACTCAGCCAACTAGAGGAAATAAAGTAAAAGCTTAGGCCTGATTGGTGTATAACATGAAAAACAAAGATGCCCCATGACAGAGATTATAGAATTTGAGCCTGGTGCACTGTGCTCACAAATTTCACAATAGGTTAAATACACCAAATGAATTGCTGCAATGTTTACAATACAATAATCCAAGTGGTTCAAATTAACATTCTAGGTTTTTTTTTATTGGCACCGGGTGT
>QEOT01005572.1:57603-73795 GCA_003123785.1 Pterocarya stenoptera | reverse complement strand
TAGATTGTTTCGGTTTGCACTTTACATTTTACAATGTGAAACAAGCAATCCTCATATCTGGAATTATTTATTTCTGAAAAGGTTACGGGAAACGATGGAAGTTTGTAAGAAAACAATGTAATCGTCGCAACTTTCTCCTAGACTGTCCCGGACTTCCGATTCCAAACATCCCCACGAAGGCAGAGTGTAAAGACCATCGTAGTTCTGAAAACGAGTCTAGAAATTCTTCGTTTTTAAATTTTGTTTGGTAGGTTTGAAAGGAAAATGACATACAATATAGCATGTTTCACTCAATTAAGCATAACTGGGCACTCCATTGTCTATTTTTTTTAACTTTGCTACTTATCGTCTTCACACATCGAACGCTAAATTTTTTTTTTAAATTCTTCATAAGCTAATTGAATTATTCTACTCATCATCCATACACTACGTATTTGATAAGAAAAATAAATAAAAAATTATGTATAATATATGATGTGAAGATGATAAATATAATTTTTAATTTCTTTTTGGGTAAAGAATAAAGCTAAACTCTTATTCTAACTTAATCAATATGATTAAGCAAAGTAAATATTACAGATATAAAGAAATTATATTAAATAAATTTATAAATTGATATATTTTTATATAATCTATTAAATTTATTTCTTGATAAAAATAATTTTACAGCACTTAAAATTGCATAATCTGTATATTTACTTTTGTATAATTCGTTGATGGCTAAAATATTTATCTGCGGGAAATACTCTAGTCACAAAGGGATTATATAAAAATAATTTTATAAACTAATGTGATTTGATGTGATTCGTCAGATTATAAAATTATTTTTATTATAAAATAAATATAATGAATCAGATGAAATTACATTAATTTATAAAATTATTTTTATGTAATTACAAAGTTTGTAGAGGTAGAATACTCTTTATCTAAACTCATCCACCAAAGACAATGCAGACATCAGCTCGACAAGCACTGAAAAAGCCATAAAACCCACTGCCAAAGACTAAAAAAGGAGTCGCTTTGCTGAGTCTACTCTCAACTAATTTGGTCGTGAATTCGTCCATTACTAATTTGGTCTTGCGACAAATCTAGCCTATCTGGAAAACAAATCTCCTACCAACATAAAATATCTTGCTAGCTTTTTCCCGCACTTTATCAATGATCACTGGCTTGATTCACAAGAGTGATAACAGGTAAATGGTTACACAAAGAAGCATTCTTATTGGGCAACCCATCATCTTTAGACGATTATATGTCAAGGCACAACACCCTGCTTCCTGCTTCAACAATGGATTCAGGGAGTAGTAGTGAAGCTGCACTCGAATTCCTTCCATATTTCCGCGCATACGAAGATGGGAGAGTGGAAAGGTTCTTTGGCACCGATGTCATCCCTCCATCAATCGATTCCCACATTAGTGGCACTGCCACTAAAGATGTTCAAATTGTTCAAGAAACAAGCCTCGTAGCACGTATTTTCATCCCCGACGCCATTGACCCAGGCCATAAGCTCGTTGTCCTAGTCTACTATCATGGAAGCGGCTTCTACATGGGTTCGCCATTTTGTGCAACGTATCACAACCACGTCGCTTCTCTCGTCGCAGAGGCCAACATTGTTGTGGTCTCTGTTGCTTACAGATTAGCCCTAGAACACCTTGTGCCGATTGGTTACGAAGACTCCTGGTTGCACTTCGGTGGGTGGCTTCCCATTTTACCGGCGAAGGCCCTGAGGCCTGGCTGAGAGAACATGCTGATTTACAGCATGGCTGCATGTGCTGGGGTTGAAGGTTTGCCAGGAGTGAGATTGTTAGGAATCTGTTTGGTTCACCCCTATTTTGCAAGAAAAGAAACTGTAGGAACTTGCGTGGCGAACAGATCGTGGCTATTTTCATGTCCTACAACAAGCGAGTTCGATGATCCGAAGATAAACCCCGCTGAGGATTTGAGGCAGTCGAGGCTCGAGTGCTCTAGGGTGCTGATATTTATTAATGAAAAGGATGAGATGAAGGATTGAGGTTTGGGGAGTGGGTGGGGAGGAGTGGTGGAGATTGTGGAGGCGGAAAGGGAAGAGTATGTGTTTCATCTGTTCAAACCAAATTGTGAGAAAGCTCTGACCTTGTTGAATATTAACAACTCAGCTAAACAAGGATCTTCCTCCAACTCACCTCAGCAACACCTCATATCATCCACCTCAGCAGCACACGCAACAGTCAAGCCACAAGCCATCTCAGCATGAAGATTCTTCCAGAACCTCTCAGAATATCTTCAATACAATTTCTTGATTGGTTTTCTACTTTCTCTTGTAAATGACATCTTACGGTTATAACAAATAGGACTGTAAATAGCATTAGGCGACACGCACACCATGTGCTTGATTGAATGTCCAAACTACCCTGTAATTCTCTTATATAAAGGAGCCTCTGTAAACAGTAAAGGCATGCAATATGAATATACAATTTCATTAGTTTTACATGGCATCAAAGCCAAAAATAGACAAACGTCTCCATGGCTTAAGCAAATACGGAAAAATATTCCCACCCAAACCCACCCCTTCCCCCTCATCCCTTCCCCACCTCTCTCATATTGTTTCAGTAAAATTAAACAATGATAATTTTTTACTCTGGCGAGCTTAGATGATTCCATATCTGAGAGGTCAGTGTCTCTTTCACTTCATCCATGGCACAAATCCTCCACCTCCATGCTTCCTCCCTAACTCTGAAACTCCCAACCCAGAATATCTCAAATGGTTCCATACTAACCAGCTCATTCTTAGCACCATCATCTCCTCTCTCTCTGAAAATCTCATTGCTCAAGTTGTCGGCTACACCACTGCTCATCAAGTCTGGACCGCCTTGGAAAGATTTTTTACATCCCAATCTCATGCCCGAATTATTCAAATTCGATATCAACTTGCTACTGTGTCAAGAGGTTCCTCATCTGTTTCTGACTACTTCCGAAAGGTTAAGCATCTCTCCGACACAATGACTGCCACTAGCACTCCCCTATCATCTGCTGAATTTACTTCCTATCTTCTTGCTGGATTAAACAGTG
Organism: Pterocarya stenoptera; assembly: GCA_003123785.1. Lineage (NCBI taxonomy): Eukaryota > Viridiplantae > Streptophyta > Magnoliopsida > Fagales > Juglandaceae > Pterocarya > Pterocarya stenoptera. The sequence continues at coordinate 70,747 of QEOT01005572.1, read as the reverse complement.
ACTTTGATGCCGTCGTTACCTCCATTACTGCTCGCATTGAACCCATCACCTCTGAAGAACTCTTCAGCATCCTTCTCACCCACGAAAGTCGCCTTGCCCACTCATCTCATCTTCCCTCCTTCACCGAACTCTCTGCTAACTTCACCACACCAACTCTTTCCGTGGTTGCAGTAACACACGGAGATCCTACCGGGGTGGTTATCGTGATCGTGGAAAGGGTCGAACTCCAAATCACTCACCTCCAAAATTTTCCCCAAACTCATCAACTCCAACTCAGTCTCCTCTGCTGCACACCAAGCCAACTTACCAAGTCTGTGGCAAGGTTGGTCACCTTGCACTTCATTGTTACTATCACTTTGATCATGCCTATGAAAATGGCCCACCTCGATTCTTCACAGCCAACTACACCTCATCCAACTTCTCTTCAGACAACAACTGGTACCCAGATACTGCCGCCACCAACCACCTCACATTTGACCTCTCCCACCTGAACTTAATTCCACACCTTACAATGGCCTCGATCAAATTCGAGTAAGCGATGGTACTGCCTTACCTATTTCCAACATCGGTGACTCTGTCTTAAACTCTGCCTCTCGCTCTCTTCATCTCAAGCATATTTTATATGTTCCTCACATAACCAAAAACTTGGTTTGTGTGAGGCAATTTTGTCTTGATAATCATGCCTATTTTGAGTTTCATGCCTCTCATTTTGTTATGAATGATTCCAAAACGGGGACTCTCCTCCTTCGTGGCCCCATGTATGATTTTTTTTTTTCCAGAGAATTCCACACCACTTCAAGTTCTAGTTGGCAAGCGCACCACATCCTCTCGGTGGCACTCCAGACTTGGGCATCCTCTCTTCAAGGGGTGCAGCATGTCCTGTCTTAGCACTCCCTTCCAGTTTCAACCCGAGACTTCAATTCTCCTTGTCCAGCTTGCTATCAAGCAAAAAGCCACCAATTACCTTTTGTTTCGCATCATCAACGGGCTACCCAGCCCTTAGAACTTCTTTACACATATGTATGGGGTCTTGCCCCTGTTCTTTCTCGTGAAGGATATTGTTATTATGTTGCATTTCTAGATGACTATACTCGTTTTACTTGGTGGTTTCCATTAATACAAAAATCTGATGTTGTCTCGATTTTCATTAATTTCCAACGCTCAGTTGAATTACTTTTTAATTCAAAAATAAAATCCATCCAAAGTGAGTGGGGAGGTGAATTTCGTTCTCTCAGTCACATCCTTAAATCCAAAGGAATTTTCCATTGCATCTCTTGCCCTCACACTCACCAACAAAATGGTGCAGTTGAGCGCAAGCATTGACACATTGTCGAAACCGGCTTAGCACTCATGGCACACGCCTCACTGCCCCAACATTTTTGGGCAGATTCTTTTCACACTGCTGTCTATTTTATAAATCGTCTTCCCACTCATTTACTTCAGCAACTCAGTCCTTTTGAAAAATTATTCAAAAAACCTCCTAATTACACTTTTTTAAAAGTCTTTGGCACTACTTGTTGGCCTCACTCGAGGCCATTTAATCATCACAAACTTGATCTTCGTTCCTCTCAATGCCTCTTCATTGGATATAGTGACTCTCACCATGGCTATCGTTGTCTGCATCTTCCTACAGGACATCTCTACATCTCAAGAGACGTTGTGTTGGAGGAACAGCTCTTCCCCTTTAATCACACCAACATCTCGGTTCCACGCCCACTTCCCACACCTTTCCCCTCTATACTTGGTCCTGTCCCCACTCAGTCCATCTCCACATCAACTCAACGCCCACAACCCCCCACCACTTGCATAAGACCAACACGCACAGCCCAACCCACTTCTCCCCTGCCCAGCTCACTCACACCTCAGCAGTCTCCTACAAGCCCAACTACCCCAACTAGTGAGCCCAATATGACCTAAAGCCCAACTTCTTCCTCTACTCAACCCGATAACACTCATAACTCTTCTCCTTCCTCGAACACGCTCGACTTGCCTCTCCAAACCCTAACACTTGCTGCGCCTCCCCCAAATCAGATCATCACTCGATCTAAAACAAGTAACCTTATGTCCAAAAAAATTCAATGATGGCACTATTCTTTGGCCACCTCCCCGAAGCTTCTACACAACCTCTTCCCCAATTCCTGTTGGCCTTACATCCTACACCGAAGCCTCCAAACACCATGTATGGAGGTCAGCCATGGCAGAAGAGTTTCACGCATTGATGAACACTAACACATGGACTCTAATACCCTCTTCAGGTATCAAAAATCTAGTGGGATGCAAATGGGTCTTCCGCACTAAGAGACGATCGGACGGCACCATCAACATACACAAGGCTCGTCTCGTTGCTAAAGGTTTTCATCAACAGGCAGGTATTGATTTCTATGAAACCTTTAGTCTTGTTATAAAGCCAACCACAATCCGCACCATACTTTCTATTGTTGTCACCGAAGGATGGTCCCTACGGCAGTTAGACATCAACAATGTCTTTCTGCATGGGGATCTCCATGAACAAGTTTTCATGACCCAACCCATTGGCTTCATCCATCCTAATCACCCAACCAATGTCTGCCGCTTGAATAAGGCCATCTATGGTCTTAAACAAGCACCACGCGCTTGGTTCTCCAAGTTGAGTACCAAGCTTCTTGAGTTTGGTTTCACACAGTCTTTGTCTAATCCCTCTTTATTTTTGTATAAACATGCATCTGTTACTCTCTTTTTCTTAGTATATGATATCATCCTCACTAGTTCTAGTGTGGATGCTATCAACTCTGTATTATGATCCCTCAATGCCTCTTTTCCAATTAAGGATCTTGGAACCCTTTAATTTTTTCTGGGTCTCGAGATTCAACATCTCTCCCAGGGTCTGCACTTATCAAAAACAAAATATGTTTGTGATATGCTCAAACGGACCAAAATGGACCTTGCCAAACCTGTTCAGACTCCAATGGCATCCTCTGCTCGACTCTCACTTACAGATAGCCCTGACTTTTCTGACCCATTTCTCTACCGTAGTACAGTAGGTAGTCTCCAATACCTTTCTCTTACTAGACCCGACATTGCATTTGCTGTCAATAAAATTTGTTAATTTATTCATTGCCCTAAACTACCTCACTAGCAAGCAGTAAAGAGAATCCTCATATACCTCAAGCACTCTGCTCACTATGGTCTCCTCATTCGCCCCTCCACTTCCTATAAATTACATGCTTTTTCAGATGTCGACTGGGAGGGATGCCCCGATGACCGTCGCTGCATTGGGAGTTTTTGTGTTTTTCTTGGGTCAAATTTAATCACCTGAAGTTCCAAGAAACAACACACAGTCGCCAGATCCAGTACATAAGCTGAATACAAAGCATTAGCAAACACTACTGCATAATTGCTTTGGCTTCAATCTCTCCTCAAAGAACTGGGCATTTTTCTCTCTCAGCCCCTACCCTCTGGTGTGACAATTTGGGGGCCACATATCTCTCAGCTAACCCTGTTCTTCACTCACGAACAAAGCACATAGAGATTGATTTCCACTTTGTGCATGACTGTCTCACTTCCAAGTCTCTACAAGTTGCTTTCACTGCCTCTCGAGATCAAGTTGCTGATATATTCACCAAGCCCCTACCATCACCTCGACTTCTTTAATTAAGAACAAGTCTCACAATGGTTCCCATTATGGACTCGCGGGAGGGTATTAATAGCTCAGCTAAACAAGGATCTTCCTCCAACTCACCTCAATAACACCTCATATCATCCACCTTAGTAGCACTCGCAACAGTCAAGCCACAAGCCATCTCAACATGAAGATTCTTCCAGAACCTCCCAGAATATCTTCACTACAATTTCTTGATTGGTTTTCTGCTTTCTCTTGTAAATGGCATCTTACGGTTATAACAAATAGGCCTGTAAATAGCACTAGGTGACACGCACACCATGTGTTTGATTGAATGTCCAAACTACCCTATAATTCTTCTATATAAAGGAGCCTCTGTAAACAGTAAAGGCATGCAATATGAATATACAATTTCATTAGTTTTACATTGAAGAAGTTGTCTTCTTTCATAGACCAAGACAACGCTTAATTAGCGAAGGTCATTTAATAGATGTCATGCACCATGTCTTAAAATGGAAGAATCAAGTTCCAAACCTCTACCCTTTATTAAAATTTAAAAAAAAAAAACGACAGGATTTAATTAGCCATGCCTATGGGCTTTTGTATCATTAGTGTGTGATGCAATAATATAATAGTGAAAAAGTATTCTCATCAGTTACTATTCATTATTCCACACTTTACACTCTATTGTAAAACACCCTCACACCCCATGAAAAAAAAATTGTAGATATAGAGCGTGAGAGTGAACAATGGCTGATGCATAGCCTTAGCATGTAATAATATCCATGTTTGTATCATTAGTGTGTGATGCAATAATATTAGGAGAATAACAATATCCTTGTTTGTAGTATTGGTGTGTGATGAAATAATATTATGATAATAATAATATCCTTGTTTCTTTTTGTTTTTGTTATCCTTAATCACACTTGGTGATGTGATAAATCCTAAGTATGTGACATTTACGTAACTGATGGAACAAGAAAGCTTAAAATGTGACTTTTTTTTTTTTTTTTTTCTTTTGTGCTCTCTGCAGGTGGGTATGGAGTGTTGAGAAGTCTAGGTAATAAGTTATCTACGAGTTTGTGATGAACTTGAATAATAATAAATGTGACAACATGTTAATACAAGTATCATGCAATGGTTTAATCACATATATATTGGAGTCTTTGTCAATTCAGTAACCCATCAAAATGAAACCGGACATTCTTTTTAGATCCAAAATAATCTATGACTGAATGTGTATTCAATTTTGCAATTCACTTTTGGATGGATAACGTCATAAGCTATTCAGAAATACTGATATGAAATTCTAAGACTTTAAGAAAAATTATTGAGGTTTTGAAGACAACAAATCAAACATTTCTTAGACACTATAATATAATAATCATAAAGACTCATTTAACTTTGGAAAAAGGAAAACAAATCAGGACAAAATAAAAGTGTTAAGGATATATATAGGTCGAGGAGTTAAAAAAGAGAAAAAAACATGATCATTGTATACTCAAACAGAGATAAATCCAACATCATTTATTTATTCATGGTCATTATCATTTCAAGTATTTAATATATGATATTTTAAGGTGTATATGATATCAAGGTTTTTTTTTTTTTAATTGAAACATGCGCACCGGGTCTCCAAGAATGCTTTAACCCTGCGTTATCAAATGTCAATTGAAAGACAAAACGACAAAGTATAATATAAGAAACTTTTTTTAAGGACACTACGATCGAGAGGAGAACAAAGAGCAATTCGACAAGTGTTACGTCCCGAGTCATGATCTAATCAATCCAAAGGAAAATGCCAAGAACATTCGTTTCAGGCCCATTTGTCTACTAGTCTTGAATTATTCTAATTTATCTTTGAAAACAAAAATATAAAGCAAGCGAGTGGTGGAGGGTAAAAAAAAAACCAATAATTATTAAAAATAACAATTCCTGTATAATCTAACCAGGTAGCGGGATGCAATCTGAAGCAGCGTCCCAAAAATTAGAAGCACTACAATAGGAAGAAAACAAGTCTTCAATAGTCAATACCAATTGTGTAATGTGTTTTGTCTGTTATTCCCGAAAGCAATGTGTGCGGTTGTGTGAACCGAATTAATTTGGCCCGTTTGTGTCTCGTCATTTTTCTGACAGATAATATGACATCAATGTCTTTTACTGACCCCAAAAAGAAATGATAAAAAAAAAGAAGAAACCACCAACTATGACGATGGTGTCAGACTGAGATTTTTTTCTGTAAATATAAAACAATGAAGAATTTAAGCAAAATACAGCCAAGAAAAAGGTTCCACTGTAGAAGTCAGCCGCAGAACAATGGATAATTGAGTTTTATTTAGCATAATCCTGCTATTATAATATATGATTTATGATTAGGGAGAAAAATAGCAAAAGAAATCCTTAGTTCATCGCAAAAGTAAAGCTAATTCAACAGAGCTGAATTATTACATAGATGAGTTCGATAATCAACCAGTTATAATTAAAGCTATATTATTACTGGTTGAAAATGAAGCCAATACCTCTGTCTCTCAGAGTCAGAGCTCGCCATTATTGACGAGAGAAACAATCCTCTCGAGCAAAGCTTTGGCATTTTCACAAGCTGGATTGAACATATGGAACACATGGTCCTCCCCAGCTGATTCCAAAACCTTCACAACACCTCCCCACCCACTCTTCTCTAATATCTCGCGGTAATACCAACCCCTATCTTTCAACAAATCCTTCTCTGCAACACAAATCAGCACTTTCCCTGTCCCTAAGCTTCTCAGTTTCGGATCCGAAGCGGGGTTTATATACGGGTCATCACTCCCACTCGTCGCCGGGTAAATGAAACGCCACAAATCATCGACTTTTGCTCTCTTCTCAGGCTCACCCATTTCTCTACCGATTGGTTCTTTGCCCCAGAAATATGGATGCACTAAAACAATTCCTTCAAGCTTAACACCAGCATGCAATCCTTCTGCGCCCACCCTCAGTCCCATGTGGTGGGCAATATTAGCCCCCGCACTGTCCCCGGCAAGAAACACTCTTTCAAAATCAGCATGGCTTTTCAACCATTCATCGGGCCCCTTTTCATCAGCATGTGACTCAACCCATTTAAGCACAGTCCATGAATCATCGTAAGCAACAGGAAGAGGGTGTTCTGGGGCTCTCCTGTAGTCTACAGAGACAGCAACGACATTGGCTTCGGACACGACGGAGTTAAGGTACCTATGGTATTGTGGAGAGAAAGCAGTTTCGATGCAAAAGCCACCACCATGGAAGTAAACAAGAACGGGAAGCTTTTTTTGGGTCTGGATGGTGGTTTTGGGGATGTAAATCCTTGCAGCTACGCCCGTTTCGGGTGAGATAACGACATCCTTGGATTCAACGCCGGTTTGGGGATCAAGGGATGGGGATACGACCTCCGTGCCTATCATTCGCTCTATACGACCATCTTTGTAGATCTTAAGAAATGGGGAGTGGTCATAGGCTATTTCACTGCTGCTTAGATCCATGGCAGGAGAAGAGAAGGAAGACGAAGAAGCTGCAGATGCTCTGATTTGGAGACTGGACTTTCTTTTGGTTTCTCTGGTTTATGAAAGAGAAAAACCAAGGTTAATACAGAGCGGACACTGGTGTGGAGCACAGAATTTTTTATTGATTAAGTAAAGGGAAACACCGATATGTCCACTTTAGTTGACATTTCCATTTGACAGTTATATAAATATATATATATTTATTTAATAATTAAAGAAATAATTTTAAATATATTAAATGTATTTTTTTTAAATATATTTAAATATATTAAAAAAACTAAAACTTAAAACAAAATTTATATTGGACGATAAACCTAGTATAGTTAGAGCGGCATACTAACCACACCTAAAGAAATTACTATTAGTGATATTTTTTATTTTTAAAAATTGTTTAAATATATTAAAAATTTATTAAAGAAAAAATGTAATTTACAAATAGATAAAGGGAAATACCAGTCTTCCAGTTGGGAGCTCCCTCCTCTGGAATTATTTTTTTGTTTTTTTGATTTTTTTTATTTCTTGATTAAAAAAATATTTTTTAATAACGATGTGATTTTTTTTATTTTTTAAAAATATTAAAAAAAATGTATGTAAAAAATGAAAAAAATAAAAACACATATCAAATGCACTAGAGGGAGCTCCCAACAAGATCCCCTACGGTGACTCTAGAAGGATCCATAGACAAATTGAGAGACTATAGTTAAACGAGTTTTGTTATACAATCTTCACTATATTCTACACTCCACATTTTTTTAAATTCTAAAATTTTTTAATTTTTTTTTTAAAAAAATTTAAGTTTATTCTTTTTAAACTATTTCAAATTTTCTATTCATTATTTATATAATAAATATTTGATAAAAGAAAAAATATATATAATATATGAAAATTGTGTGAATAATATAAAGTTATAGAGATTTTTTGATAAAAAATGCTAGAAAGCACGCCGGTCATGAGGCATGAAAAACACACCCTCCATATCATCAATAATGAAATGTCTATTTTGCCCTTACTTGAATCCTTTTCTTTCGTTTTGCACCACTAGAGATCATCTCATTTATCTACATTTTGTCTCCATCGTGGAACGCAGTGCCATTAACTGCCATAACAAGTGCAGGAAGGAGTTGAAAGCAGCTTCGATGGAACCGTTCTAAAACTCATACAGTTGGACTATGTAGAAGATGATCCGCAAATGAAAAGATGTCTAGACTCTGAACTAAATTATTGTGGACAAATTCCAGTTCAATACAAAACGATATCCTTTCAAAAATTTTCCAAGTTTTCCACTTATGCTACTAACTTTTTTTTTTTTTTTTTTGCAAAGAGTCTGGAAGCATATGCCTTTTGAACTCATGCACAGACCTAGCTTCTATCAATCACAAATTATAAACAACATCCAACATGAAAATAAATACGTGATAATAAATTGTTTTAATTGTTCACAGACAATAATGGCAATTGTTGGACACCTTGCTTCGTAAATGCCAGTATCAGGTCTGTTTCATTTTTGTTTTAATTGTTTTCAATCTTTAGGGGGTTGTTTGATTTCATGAGCATGTGGATGGTTTTAGAATTCTTATTTCTTTACCAATTTTTCATTTTTTTTTTAAGTGTTTCTATAGTTTGTTGAACCGTGTTCATCTAGCATTTTTTTATTTTGAAATGGTTTGTTAATTTGAGGAGTGATTCCATACTAGAGCTAGGTCTGATAGGAGCTAGGTCTACGCATGAGTTTTTCAGAAATAGAATCTCTGCGTTACTCTTTCACGACTGCCTTTGAGCGATGGATTTTTCAAAAAAAGAAGAGATTCGTTAGGGAGGAGGGCAACAAAATGCAGAGAGATTCGTATTTTACAGTTTTAATATTTTTTTAATCTCACTTATCCACGTTGCATTTCGTACATTTCGTGAGCCTCAGAAGGCTTCCTGTAGCACTGCTTTTTTTTTATATATAGTTAAACTATCTATGACCACCCATGTCATGCATGCATAAAAGTATTAGCGAGGGAGTTATAGTGAGAGAGATTCATTTTCCACCTATTAAATGTTGTGCTGAACGTTCAGGATAAAAGATAAATAAATAAATAAATGCCTTACATGCAGTTGTTATGTAGCTTCATGAGTTAAATAGTTTATAAATATTAGTAAGATTTGTTAGTTAAAATTTATAAATGATAGAAAATAATAGTGAGGTGAGTTGTCTCAATTCAAATCGGTTGTAATTCTATTTATTATTCTCATATATTACATATTATATTTATTTTAATTATTTTTTTTATTTTTCTATAAAAAGTACTTCGGTGTATAGATGATAATTAAAATAATTCAATTATTTAAATAAAAATAAAATAAAATCAATAATAATAAATAATTTTAAAATATATATAAATAATAAATAATTTTAAAATATATAAAATATGTGGTACCGGATGATACGTAGCATTCTCTTTAGTCTTTGATAAAATAACGAAGGGCTGTAAAAGAAGTTATAAACGTATCATTAATTTATAAATAAAATAGCTGCCGAGAAAAAGTTTCCACCACAGAAGCCCCCTCAGTACAATGGATTTTAGTAATGTGTCACACGTCCGTCTTATCATTGTCCGGACTCATCTAATCTTATTATATTCAAAGGGCAATGCCAAGAGCGAGCCTTCCGTATGCTTTTGTCATTGGCATATTTATAATTATAAGTAGGTGGATATAATATATTCTACCATCTCATACAAATTTAAGTCTTGTTTATTTTTAAGATTAAAATTTAAAATTTTAAAAATTGTAAAAATCTTCCATCTTATTATTATAATTTTTTTAAATTTTCATACAAAATAAAATAAATAATTCAATTTTTTCAAATCCCCATACAAAATAAAATAAACAATTTAACTTTTTCAAATCCTAAAACAAATATAATATTAAAAAATATATTCTAACAATATTTTATTCAACTTTTCAACTTTAATCTTATTTCAACTCATCTCATCTCTGAAAATAAACGAGGTCTTAGTCGAAATGTAATCCGCACACTTCTTAGATTACTCTGATTCGCTTGACTAAAATTTAATTTTAACCAAATTTAACTAACAAGATACTTAAAACATCACATATTAAATTAGGCATGTATATATAAATTTAGACATTAACTACAGTGACTCACCAAATATGTGGGTAGTGGGTGTACAGTAACTTAGTCAAGAGTTAATCTTCAGAACAGTTCGTCTATAGATGTTCAAAAAGCAGCCTTCCAATAAGTGACTTACACGTAGCCTCCTCAGCTTTCCTATTGTGTGCCCCCACCGCACGCACGCGGATCCCTCATCCCCTCACTCTCCCCCAGAACCCAAAACCCAGAAGTTGAGAGAGAGAGAGAGTGGACTGAGAGAGCGAGAGACAGAGAGTGAGAGGGAGAAGAGAGAGAAAGCATACTGAGAGAGGGAGAGCCTAGAGGCTAGCGGTAGAGCTTATCAAAGGGAAGGAGCTCAAGGTTGAGCTAGGTGGTGGTCAACGGTGCCAAGCTGTGTTCGTGTGGAACGGAGCATGTAGAAGATGAGGAGCTACTATGTTTAAGGTTGTATAAAACATGGGATTATCTTGTATCAATGGGAGGAACAACAAGGTTCTTCATCTTGTATTGGTCATGTTCTTCAGATTTTAATAGCTTATTGTTCCAATTCTTCGCTTAAATTTTTTAATTTTCTTGATTTTGGCTCATATTTTCTTTTCTAGCTCATGACTTATATTTTGAAAATCAAACGTTAATGTTGTTTTTTTCCTGCTAGAGTTCGAATTGGTTTGTGTTGGCTTCAATTTTGTTTGGTTGCTGAGAAAATGTTGGAAGTAATAAGGGCGCCACTGAAATGTGCGTGATTTGATCAATTTCTTGTATTCTTCTTTCTCTATTTTCTTTGAAAGCAAAGCTATATTATATTAAGGTACTATGTTTCGATTTTCTTTTCTTTTCTTCATACATTTTCTTAGCAACCAAGCATAAATGGGTTTCACTGTGATTTTGAATGGATTGTGGGTTGATTTGGGAGAGGAGATGGAGATGATTGAAGGAGATGGGGGAGATTGGCGATAGGGATGGGCAGTGGCGGAGATGCTTAGCAATGCCAGCAGGAGAAGACGAAAGGACTGAGAACATGGAACGTCAAGGGTCTGAACTCATACAGATGAATAATCTAGTGTGATGCACTCCATTGGCTTAATGTGAAATAAGTGAAGTGTCAAAATTTAATTGGGGGTTGTTTATGGTCAACAACAGATCGACCACTCCAAAGCGGTTCTACTTAGCCAAACACTATAATATTCATTTCTCACACCTCTCAGCAAATATGTTGGTGTTTTTTGTAAGGAAGATGCTATGTTCACCGCTCCCAGTTCCTGTTGGTGCTACCGTTAGGCATAATTGGTTTTTTTTTGTTTTTGTTATTTTTTTTACATGTATTTTTAACACTTTTAAATATTTTTTAAAAAATAAAAAAAATTAAAATATTATTGAAAATACTTCTTTAATCATTAAGTAAAAATAAAAATTATAAAATAAAATAAAAAATTTCAACAATAACACCGAGCGGTAAAAACCAATTATGAGAATATCATTTTTCTTAAAAGATTACAGAAAATCAGACACTACAGCCACCGCTAGTAGCTCCTTAGGAGCTCCCGCTAATTATTTTGGTGTATTTTTTTAACACTTTTAAATATTTAAAAAAAAATTAACAACATTATTTAAAAATAACAAAAAATAAATAAATAAATGCGAGCGGTAGCTCCAGTAAGAGTTGGGAGCGATGTGACTAGCATTATTTTTTTTGTAATTAAGAAATTTTGTTTGATTTATTATTAGTAAATATAAAATGTGATAAAAATAGATTAATTAGTTAATATTAATTATTAATTTAATTATTAATTTAATTATAATATAATTATTATTAATATTAATATTTAATACTAATTTAACATTTAAATGGTAGAACCACAAAATGTGATAAAAAAATTAAATAAAAAATTATTAAATTAATAATATTTTATTATTATATATAGAGTAAATAGATAATCTAATGTGGAGATTGGATTTAAATGGAATAAGCAAATGTAAACTCATGTGATATTAGCTAAAATTTGAACTTGAATTTGCATTTGGCCAATTTAATGAGAATGCTATTGCATGGCATTGAATGATTGGTTGTCCTTTAATATAGGCGATGTCACATAAACTGTATAGAGCGAACAAGTATCACCAATGGAAGGGATGTTTAAATATCTTATCGTGCTATGCCTAACTTATCCCAATAGGCCTAACAACTAAAGTATAGTCGGCTCACGAGTAAGTATAATAAAAAGGAGGCCAAGGCTAGCATGGGAAGAAGGTGGACGTGGAATGATGGAACGCCACCCTTTCTGACATGATCTTGCACACGCACGTAGTAGCAGGGGCACGTTGCATTTAAGAATCAAATATGGAACATGGACAGAAATCACAACAAGGCCCTTATCCTTGACAGAATGCACAACAAGGCCTTTTGTCCCTAACAGAACACATGGAAGGTGACCACACTCACCAACCTGCAACAGGAGACTAGGGCTACGCATCGACCAAGATGTCCATCCCCCGACTCCTACTTGTCCGAGCAGAGCTCCTCCACGGTCAAGCTTCACGACCGAAAGCTTACCATCAAGAGATCACCAATCACAGCTTCGAGGACGCGCTCGTATCAGGTAAGCAACGATCTCAACTCAATCCTATCTCATTTCACCGTACAATGTTTCATAATAATTTTGTCAAACATGTTGAGTGCATTTCGAGTTATTGCCCCCATACTCTTACTAATCAAATTTTGAGTTGTTAACTGTGTAGAGTGTGTTGTATATATAGAGAGTTGCAAAAATTCTTGTACTCTTTCAATTGCAAATTGCCATCTCTTTTCATGTTGATACGGTAATCAGAAATTTACCACCTTAACTAGGTCAACCGAAGACAAGGAAGGAAATTGGATTTTGATAGTTATTGATAGTTCAGGGTTGTCAA
>QEOT01005572.1:37308-51313 GCA_003123785.1 Pterocarya stenoptera | reverse complement strand
GAAGCACTATTAATCAGGAAGAAAAATACTATTAAGCACTAGATTTTTCTTTTGCTTTTTCTGGTTTATGAAAGAGAAAAATCAAGGTTAATATCGAGCGGACACATACATTGGATTTTAGTAATGTCTCACACGTCCGTCCTATCATTTTCTGGACTCTTCTAATCTTATAATATTCAAAGGGCAATGCCAAGAACGAGCCTTACGTGAATCCGTATGCTTTTGTTGACGTTGAAATATTTATAATTATAAGTGGTTGGATATAATATATTCTACCATTTTATACAAATCTAGTCGAAAATGTAATTATTATTATTATTATTATGTTATATATTCGGATAGTTTCATAATCCTACTCTTATAATGTGTAATATATGATTAGGAAAAAATAACAAAGAAAAACCCTCGGTCGATCGCAAAAGCGAAGCTAATTCAATCCGTGCACTCCTTACATGGCATTGAGTGATTGTCCTTTTATTGTAGGCGATGTTACATAATCTGTATTAGAGTGAACAGTATTACCAATGGAAGGGATGTTTACATTTCTCATCGTGCTGCGCTTAACATATCTTGAGAGGCCTAGCAACCAAGCATGGTCGTCCCATTAGTAAGGGTAAGAGAAAGGAGGCTCAAGGCCAAGACAAAAAGAAGTTGGACATGGAATGATGGGACGCCAACCTTTCTGACACGATCCTGCACACACACATGTAGTAGCAAGGTCACATTGCATTTAAGAATCAAATAAGGAATAAGGCAAAGATCCCGACAAGGCCATCTATCTTTGACAGAATGCACAACAAGGCCCTGTGTCCCTGACAAAATGCATGGAGGGTGGCCACACTCACCAACCTACCATAGAAGACACTGCTCGGGGGAACCGCGCCACACTAAAGGTGACAATGTGGTGCCCTATACGGAAGACGAACACCCTTAGCACAAGATACAAAGAACCACCTCGTCGGGGGTATAAAAGCTAAACTCTAGGTTAGAATGTTTTTCCTAAAGTTCTCTATGATATGAAATTTCTTTTAAGGATTAACAAACTAATTTAGGCATCGAACGTGTTTCATCAATCCTGAGCCCTCCTTTTGCTTGTGTTATAGGTGATCAAGCCTAGTATCTGGTGTGCGAAACATGTCATCACAACCAACATACGTTGTTATAAGAAAAATGAATATTTATGACGAATCATTTACAACGAAAAATGACTATTTGTGATAATAATATATTTGTGAGGGAGGGTCCATCTGGAAGGGCCCGAGCTCAAAAAAGTCGAGTTATAGAACCTCAGGCCCAAGGAAGGAAGCTAGAGACCCTGGGCCTGAGGATCGGGTATCGAGTGCATGGCCCATCCCAGAAGGGCCCGAACCCAATAAGACTGAGCTATGGAACCTCAGGCCCAAGGGAGGAAGCTGAAGGCCCCAGGCTAGAGGGTCAAATATCAATCGCAAACCAACTCGAGATGGCCTATCGACACCAAACTCGGAGGTGCCAAGGGGAACATCCCGAGGGTCGGCACCTTGTCGAACCCTATCACAAAGTATCAAATAGGACGCCCAACTATACGCGGACGGCAGCACATGCCTAGTCATGGATTCAACAGACCCAAGGCATGTCGCAATCAATGCATGTGTCAGAAGACCCGGCACACCCCACATACCAAGGATGACTCGCCCACGATCTAACACCCTATGCTAGCAGAAGGGTGGCTGCAAGACAAACCTAGTATGGCACACGATCTCCCTCAGTAGCTTAGGTCGCAAACTGACATTGTGGCAATAGGAAAATAAGTGATAGAGGTCTGACACCTGACATAACACGATCCCCCTCAGCAGCGGAATCCGAATCAGGTATAAATAAGGACTATCCCATCCACGGGAGCTCACACACGCACTCTGTCTGATAACTCTTTCTATTCATTCTGTATCTTTGAGCCTTCTTCATAGAATTCTTCATTAACTTTAGCATCAGAGTGATCCCAACTGTTACCAAAGCCTCTTTTCCCTCTTAGTTGCAAGAGACGCGAGGCTTGGACTTTGCGATGCTGCTCGAGCTGTGAAACATGATATTAACAATACTCATTTTAACAAAAAATAACTAACTTCAAAGAAGCAACATTTATAATGCTTTTACTTCTGCCCTCGCTGATAAAGTATCATGATATCGTTGTTATAATCCCTTAATGAAAACAAATGCTTTTAGGAAAGTTGTTTTTCCTTTGTTTTTGTCAACCCTATTCTATTATTGGTACGTACATACGATCAATCATGAATCGTAGCTTTGCCATTCTCTCAAAATGAAACCGAGCTCCCTAAAAAAAAAAAAAAAGGAACCGGGCTAGCTAATAAACCCAATTTCGTGTGCGTACGTATTTTGCATGCAACGAATCAAAACCGCATATTATTTATTTAACTTTTTAAATCGAAATTGGAAAACGTTGTCAATGAAAATTTGCTATCTCAATTAATATAAAAAAACATATTCATTTTAAATTATTTTACAAGCATAATCCCATACATACCGTATTTGGTAAGTGAAATAATCTAAAATCATTTTATTACTATTTACAAACAGTTAATTATTATTAATAAACTATTAACTATATTTTCACTACAATTCACATATCATCTAAACCATCTCAGCAATCAAACGTAGACTCCAACAAATACGTACGAATATATAGCAAACATAAGTGATATGGACATAAGGTCATACACGGACTCTATGCCGAGGGATCCATCGTTGCCATGTGGCAAATTAGTCTTGGACGATAAAGGATGCAAACTTGTTGACCAAATCAACGGCATTTTCAGAATCTGGCTTCATAAGATGGAAAACATGATCCTCTCCTTGATGCTCCACAACCTCCACCCTCCCACCCCACCCGCTTTTCTTCAATTCCTCGTAATAGGATCCGCCTACGCCTCTTAAATGGTCATTTTCAGCAAAAAATATCAGCATCCTCTCGCACCCCAGCCTACTCAGATCCTCTGCGGGCGGTTTCAGCCTCGGATCCTCCAACCCACCACTCGTTGGGAACATATACAACCACATCTCATCATCCTCCATGCCACCAAAGTACGGGTGCACCAAAATCGCCCCAATAACCTTCAAGCCCGGTAGCCCTATAGATCCGACCCGAACGGCCAGCGTGTGAGAAATGTTCCCGCCCCCACTATCTCCACCTACGAAAACCCGGTTAAGATCCGCATGTTCATTCAGCCATGGCTCCGTCCCGTTTCCATTCGCATGAGATGCGATCCATTGGAGCCCCGCCCACGAGTCCTCATAACAAGCGGGTGGGGGCCGCTCCGGGAAAAGCCCATACTCAACCGATACGGCGATGGCATTGGCTTTAGCAGCCAAGGAGGCGACGTGCTTGTGGTACGTCGGAGAGAAGGCGGACTCGAAGCAGAAGGCACCGCCATGGATGTAGAAGAGTACCGGAAGTTTCCGAGTAGTGTCAATGATCCGGGGTAGGAATATCCGGGCGGATACGGGAGGTTTATTTGAAATAACTACGTCCTTGGATTGGACCCCAGTAATTGGGTCGTTGAAGGGTGGGGTTTTATGCGTCGGGATAAATTTTTCGATCCGACCATCTCTGTGTACCCGGAAGAAACGAAATTCATGGGTTATTTCATTGCCCACCGACCCCATTTAAAAGAAGCGGATGACAAAGATTTATACACTCCTCAATGGGAGAGATTGGCTTCGTTAATGCTTGTTGGCAAGGGGCAGAGCTGAATGCAGAGAAGGGAGGGCATTTATAACATGGGACGAAAATAAAATAGAAATATACTAACCCACGCAAAAAAAACTAGCTCTTAAAATTGCACGCCTCACAGTGAAGAGAACGTGACCCTCGTGGTGGCGGGTCACTTTTCACTGTACATCATTCTCTATCCAGTCTTTCTTCTACTTTATGAGATTTGCGCAAGATCATGTCTGAAACAAAGCATCCAAGACAAATGACAATAAATGTACGTGCCAAGCGGGAAAATGAAAGAAATGACCACCTTTTTTAACTGATAATAAGCCTAAGAAAATGCCGTGTTTGTCAGAATGAGAAAGTCTATACACGTGTGTATGTGTATGTGTTTTTTTGTGTTTTTTTTTAAGTTATTTTTTACAACGATTTTTTTAACATTTATAAATATTTTAATAAAATAAAATAAATTTAGAATATTATTAAAAAATACGTCTTTAATTAAAAAGTAAAAAAAAAATTATTAAAAAATATTTTTTTAATAACGAAGTAAAATAAAAAATTATTAAAAAATACTTCATTAATTACTAAATAAAATAAAATAAATTATTTTATAATTTTTTGTTTTACTTCATGATTAATAAAATATTTTTTAATAATATTACAAATTTTTTTTATTTTTTTAAATATTTAAAATTATTAAAATAAATTATATAAAAAAAAAACTTAAAAAAACACATAAAAAATATGCTAGACCCCAGCGGGTATCTAGCATTTTTCCTGCAAGAATAAAATCTCTGTATACATGACATGCAAACTCGGATTATACAATTTATATATAAGTTCCAGTACGTGAAGAGGCATACAAGCGAATGCCTTGAGCAAAATAGAAACCGACAGATCTACTTATGTTTGGTTGTTGAGAAAATGAAAAAAGGTGAAAGGAAACGAACATATTTCTATTTGTATTTAGTTGTTGAGAAAATGAAAGGAAAATAATAAATTTGCAACTTGTTCTCTATTTAGTTGTTGCGAAATCGGTGTACTTGCCGGCAAGGAATGGGAGCGGCGGAGATGAAGTCGGCAGTTTGCTGGGGCTGGCTTCAACGATCAACATCGGCTATTTGCTGGGGACGGGAACACTAGTTTCCGACGGTAGGAAGGGAAGAGGAGTGGGGCGTGAGGGAGGGGGAGGGAGAAGGAAAAAAATTTCGATTAGATTGAAAGATGTATTGAGATGAGTTGAGATGATTTGTAAATAATATAGAATAATATTTTTTAATATTATTATTATTTTGAGATTTAAAAAAATTAAATTATTTATTATATTTTATGTGGTAATTTAAAAAAGTTATTTTAAAATTTAAAAAAATTAAATTATTTATTATATTTTATGTAAAAAAATATAATAATAAAGATAAAATAAGTTATAAAAAAATTGTGAATTAAAACAAGGGCTGATGGACATCGGAATGTTATGTTAATTTGTGGGACTATTTGGTGTTTACAACAATACTTTTTGAAATACAAGCCACTGATTTTTCAGGATGAATAATTGAGACCTCTCACATCATTCAAATCTCCTTTGGAGTTTAGACGCAGTGGCGGACCCATGCTGGCCTTCGTCTTTTTTTAAAATTTCAAAATGCTCCCTAAATTTTATTTATATTTTAATAAATATAGAGAATGACCCCCTTACAAAAAAATTTATAATCTCTAAATGCTCTTTAAAATCTCAAGATATCTAAAAATGTCTCTATCTATTTTTTTTTCTCTAGTCCCTAAATTTTATATAATTTCTATATATTATCTATTTCCAAGAATATGATCTCACTAAAAGTAATTTAAACTAAATTTAGAAAAAATAATAAATTTACTAATATAGATCCCAAAGTCTTTTGTTATTCGATATGGATTTCATATTGTTTAAATATGACTATTGTATTGCTTTGACCTCTTATATAAAAGTTGGTCTAAGAGGTCAAAATAATCTAAAATATAACTCTAATGAATTTTTATTCTTTTTAAATATATAAATTTTTAATTTTTAATTTAAATTATATTATAATTTTGGTCTAAAATTGTTTTTAGACTCAAAAAATATATATAAACCCAATAGATTATTGGGTTGAGCAGGGAGCGGGTGAGGTGTGGTTACAACCCCACCTCGGGTACCGGGGTGGGATTTGGAAACCCTTCCCTAGCATGGGACGGGGCAAGGGGCGGGAAGGGGGTGCCCCTACACCGTATGAAACGGGTAGCACTCCTAGTCATTTAAGCTAACTACATTAGAAAAGACACAAACACATTAAAAAAATGACAATTCTCAACAAATATGTTTTAGTTTAGCTGAACTATATATAAATAAATACAACAACTAATAAACACTTGTTTCTTCAACCTTAATAAATGAAACAACTAATAATGGAAACTAGTTTCTTCATCATTGCCAACTTCAATTATAAGTACACTTGTTTCTTCAACCCTAATAAATACAACTACTAACGATGGAACCACTTGGCTTTGAGACCAACCAACTTAAAGCCAAGCCGATGCTTTCGTTGGATTTCTACTTCCAATTCAAAAATTTGAAGTCAAATACCTATTCAAAATCCACAAGACGTGCAACTGTACATGGACCCATTAACAGACCAAAAATAAGAAAATGAAAATGAAAATGAAAATGCAGGATGAATTATAGATTAGCAACCCAAGATGGATCCAAAGAGAGAGAAGGAGGGTGGAAGGTATAAAATCCCCTGGCCCATATAGAGCCCCAAACCCAACCAATGAGGTGTCATCAGGAAGGAACAAGCA
Source organism: Pterocarya stenoptera (assembly GCA_003123785.1). Classification (NCBI taxonomy): domain Eukaryota; kingdom Viridiplantae; phylum Streptophyta; class Magnoliopsida; order Fagales; family Juglandaceae; genus Pterocarya; species Pterocarya stenoptera. The sequence goes on along the minus strand of QEOT01005572.1, from coordinate 44,787 downwards.
AAGGGTAAGGGAGAACAAAAGCTGAGAAGGAAAAAGTTATAGGGAAAAAAGAGGAGGTGACGGGAAAATGGGACAATGAGAGAAAAATGTGAAGTGAAATAAAGTTGATTATCTCACCAACCACTCACAAAGACTTAATAAAATGGATCTAAGATCAAAGACCTAGGGGGCTTCTTTTTCTTCCGAACTTCAGGACGATTAGAGAGAGTTTTTTCAACCTCTAGACGGAGAACTTTAGCTTTATCACTTATACAGTAAGTTACGAGAGACCATAAAAGACTGTAAAATATATTCTCATTTACACTGGATTTGTTCTTCAAACGACCAGTGGACGTAGGCCCTATTCCAAACCACATAAATATGTGTCTTGCACTTCATTTATATTTGTTGTATTTAGTTCTTATTTACTGCAATAGATATATATTGTAACTCCAAATTGCCATCGTGGACTCCAAACTACTTTAATCGAGATCCAAACTCCCACCTCGAGCAAAAAATAACTCTTTCTCCCGCTTCAACCTATTCTTACAAAACATGATTCAATTGAGGGCTTACTTAGAGAGCTCCAATTGCTTAGAAAGGACATAGAGATCATATACGAACACTCTTTTGATAGGACACAATAGACAAACCAACTCGCTTGAGGAAAGCTTTCGGGAATGATTTTTATCTTAAAGGGTAGAGGTGTAGAGAGAGTACTCTCAGGCCTTGGTTATTTTCACAACACATTTCATATCATCACATCTCACTTAATCATTATAATTTTTTTAAATTTGCATGCAAAATAAATTAAACAATTCAACTTTTTCAAATTCTAAAAAAATATTATTATTAAAAACTATATTATAACAATATTTTATTCAATTCTAATTTTTATTTCAAATCATCTCATCTTATCTATAAAAACAAATTAGGCCGTCTCACGCATCCAAAGGCCAATACAATAAGCATTATATTAGAACAAGTACCACGTCCATGCATGTCAGCATAAGTTATGCTATAAATGACTATGACAAAATTGGCCCCCATACCAAAACATTACTGGACTAGAAGCTCTTTTCTCGTTCTTCTTATTTAAAAAATTTTTGTAACTTGAAATTTTACACAGGTTACATAAACTATGTATTTTATTAAGATAAGTATTATAGTTATAAAAAGATTCTATAAAAATAAATTTGTGAACTGAAATATTTTCACATAATATATTAAATTTATTTTACAATAAAAATAATTTTACAAGTACAATATCAAATCACATAAATTTATACATTTATTTTTTTAAAATTTGATTTGAAACTAAAATATTTCTGTTCTTTTAAAGTCTACACTGTTTGCAAACACCATTTGAACAGTCCAGCCCTTTTCAAAAGGCTCAAGATCAGTCGAGCCAATACTCCACGGGGCTCAGATTGCCGCACCTGCTCCTTCTTGGTTGATAAAGGATGCGAAGCGTTTGATGAGAGACACCGCCTTCTCTTGCTTGAGGTCATCCAGATGAAAGCAATGGTCTTCACCTTCGTTCTCTACGATCTCAACCCTACCTCCCCACCCACTCTTCTTCAGTTCCTTGTAATAACGCCAACCCACCTCTCTCAAATGGTCCTTTCCACCCACAAATACCAATACCCTCTCACACCCAAGCCTTTCCAGATCCTCTGCAGCCAGTTTCAGCCTAGGATCGTCCAAACCGCTGTTCTCCGGACACATGTATAGCCACATTTTATCATCGTCCGTACCTCCGAAATACGGGTGCACCAAGATGGCCCCGACCAGCTTCACATTTGGTATCTGGGTCGACCCGACCCGAGCAACCAAATTATGCGATATGTTGCCTCCGGCACTGTCCCCGGCAAGGAAAACTCTGTTAAAATCAGCGTGATCATTTAACCACGACTCAGGTCCATTTCCGTTAGCGTGGGACGCCACCCACTGGAACCCGGCCCAAGAATCCTCGTAGCAAGCTGGGATTGGGTGCTCCGGAGCTAACCTGTACTCAACCGAGACAGCAATGAGGTTGGATTCAGCTGCCAATGTGCTCACATAGTCATGTAAGAGAGGAGAGAAGGCAGATAAGAAGCAAAAGCCCCCACCGTGAATATAGTACAGGACAGGGAGTTTCCGGGTCGGATCGTCAATCTTGGGTAGGAAAATACGGGCGGATATAGGAGGTTCGGACGAAATCACGACGTCTTTGGATCGCACTCCGGTGACGGGGTCATCGGACGGAGGGATTTTGGGAGTGGGCTGGAATTTCTCCACGCGACCATCTTTGTATACTCGGAAGAAGCGGAATTCATGTGCTATTTCATCATTCAAAGTGTCCATCTGCGAAGAGTAAGGGTTAGATGCTGGTGAATTAGGGTGGAAGAGGATTTTGGCTAGCTGAGGCCTTCGATAAATATAGATCGAGGCCGGGTTAAGGTAGAGAGAGAAAGGACGACAGAGAGATTGTGTAGGAGGAAGACGGGGGGGAGGAAGAAGCCTTAAAGAGTTGATGAAACAAGAAACCTTCATGATCGTTAATGATTGGAGAGAGTTAGAGAGACTTGATAATGCGAGTAGAAAAAGAAAACACAGATCTAGTCAAAGATCTTATTGGCTACAATGCAGTAGCTAGCACCATCTGCTTCCAGCTAGTCCGTTTATTGTTTTGTATAGCTAGGTGGAGCTGTTAATTATTTGCCTTGCTAGTTGATTTACGGAAACCAGATTACCAGAAGGCTGAAGATTTTGAGGATGTGTATCCGTGTCTCTGGTTGACGCAGTCAGAAAAGAAGAAGCCGAAAGAGGAGAAGACAAGGGCTGCGGCGAGGGTTTACGTTTAGGGTGGTTTAACCGTTTTGTTTTTTTGTTTTTTTATTGGCAAGGGGTTTAACTGTTTTAGAAAGAGAGATTGGGCCATTCTGCAATCACATTCTGCAAAATTATTATATCTTCTGTTATTACCGGATCAATTATTTTTTTAAATAAAAAATTAAACGGTTGATGTATAACACACGTGAATACAGCAAAATAATAGCAGAATCAGAGCATATATTTATGAGAAAATCTTAATATCAGCCGCTATTTAACTGCAGCCGTAACACACCTTACGTGTCGGCAGATAATTTATTCTTCCTCAGTTCTAGAGAGCATCCCATTTCAAATTCTTTTTAGTTGCTTTCCTCCCACGTCGCCCAGCCCATTCTCACCGCCACCCTCAACTAGAAGAATAGCACGAAAAACCCAAAAGATAAAGAGAAAGAAAAGGAAAAAGACAGAAAAAATAAGACGGAGAAAGAGTGGTTGCGGCGGCAGCGGCAGAGCAAGCTTGGTCGAGTTGAACATCAATATATGGCCATTCTCACAGAGCAGATCTGCCAATAATTCTGGGACTCAACCAAAGTCCATAATCGGGGCTCCGTGTACCCGAAAGGTGAACAGCGCGCCATGCTCACACAGTAAACTCGGTAGGTGAGTCCAAGTCGAAGAAGTGGCCGAGCAATCCGGGCATCAAACCATCGTTCATTTCGATTATGGACATAAGGATTTTTTTCTCCAAAAATAAAATTGCAGGATTCATCGTTCATTTCGATTTTCAATGGCAAAAACATAAGGATCAAGCAACACAATCCATCAAACTATTTTGTGCTGATCCTACGTGGATGGATATACTTGTACAAGTGGAGTTCAAAATGGATTTTAGAACCAGAAAAGATAAACTTTGTTCTACTTCTTGTATGCCGTCCACAACATTTGGCCAGAAAATGGCTTCTAGTGCTATCAAAGAGAGGTGCCAAACGATATGTACACCATTTGAACTTGAAATCCTGTTTTGGATATGGGATGCAAAATGATAATACAAAACTTGATTACCAAAATAATGGCCGCTGCCTTGCTGCTAATAATTCCGTAAGAGATGGCGTCGATAACGTGGTAATGTGTGGTGCGGGGTGAAGTTGAAACGAGAAAAAAGTGTGGGAGCTGAGGACTGCTTTTCTGGAAAAATTTGGCGTGAATGGAAATATAAGGGACAAGCGACAGTGCGACACGTAAGGTGTGCTACGGATCAGCCGTGAACAGTGGCTGATCCGTAGCATTCCTCTATATTTATCAATTCTGTTGGGTACAGGCGATATAGCGTACCTAACAAGAATATTTTTTTAGTAATGACACACACAACATATTGTACAATATATTACATAAAAATAATATAAAATAAGAGTATTTTCGTAAAATGCTATTACTTTTATAAGATATTTTACAGAAATATTCCTCCTTTTACTCTATTGTTGTGTAATGTGTTATAGAATGTGTTGTGTGTAAATCATTTTCCATATTTTTTTATAAATAAAAAACTAGAAAAATACGGAAGAGAAAAGAAAGAACATTGGTCTGCCATTTTCATTCAATCTCTCCACTACAGATTGGCTAAGAAGAAGAAGAACCATCGGTCTTCTGGAATAATTCCATGTTCCTCCCCCACTAAAAGCACATATAGCATATACCCATTGTCATTGTCATCGGCTCCATTCAAAACCACTCTCCCCAAGTCCCAACATCTCTCTCTCTCTCTCTCTCTCATTGTCTCTTTGCGACTGAAGTCTGAAACTATGTGATTTTGTTTGATGAAAGAAAAAATATCCCTAAAACATAAGATGTTTATCAGTCTAGCAACACAGCGAAAATTACATTTAGGATTTTTTTTAATTATCATCAGATCAGTTAAAATGTTAGCTTCATATATATTTGAAGCGTAGATTATATTCTGAGAAAGGCACCACAGACCATGGCTGAAGTTGTGGTTGCGGCTTGGAGCTATGAAAGAGTGAAGTTCCCGGGAAGACTTGAAGTAGCAAATTTCACCATCTATAGGAACTGGAGTATCCAAAGCCAGAACCATCCCTTCTACAATTTTTTCGCTTTTCCTCCTANTTAACCGTTTTGTTTTTTTGTTTTTTTATTGGCAAGGGGTTTAACTGTTTTAGAAAGAGAGATTGGGCCATTCTGCAATCACATTCTGCAAAATTATTATATCTTCACTCTTATTACACTACTATTACCGGATCAATTATTTTTTAAAATAAAAAATTAAACGGTTGATGTATAACACACGTGAATACAGCAAAATAATAGCAGAATCAGAGCATATATTTATGAGAAAATCTTAATATCAGCCGCTATTTAACTGCAGCCGTAACACACCTTACGTGTCGGCAGATAATTTATTCTTCCTCAGTTCTAGAGAGCATCCCATTTCAAATTCTTTTTAGTTGCTTTCCTCCCACGTCGCCCAGCCCATTCTCACCGCCACCCTCAACTAGAAGAATAGCACGAAAAACCCAAAAGATAAAGAGAAAGAAAAGGAAAAAGACAGAAAAAATAAGACGGAGAAAGAGTGGTTGCGGCGGCAGCGGCAGAGCAAGCTTGGTCGAGTTGAACATCAATATATGGCCATTCTCACAGAGCAGATCTGCCAATAATTCTGGGACTCAACCAAAGTCCATAATCGGGGCCCCGTGTACCCGAAAGGTGAACAGCGCGCCATGCTCACACAGTAAACTCGGTAGGTGAGTCCAAGTCGAAGAAGTGGCCGAGCAATCCGGGCATCAAACCATCATTCATTTCGATTATGGACATAAGGATTTTTTTCTCCAAAAATAAAATTGCAGGATTCATCGTTCATTTCGATTTTCAATGGCAAAAACATAAGGATCAAGCAACACAATCCATCAAACTATTTTGTGCTGATCCTACGTGGATGGATATACTTGTACAAGTGGAGTTCAAAATGGATTTTAGAACCAGAAAAGATAAACTTTGTTCTACTTCTTGTATGCCGTCCACAACATTTGGCCAGAAAATGGCTTCTAGTGCTATCAAAGAGAGGTGCCAAACGATATGTACACCATTTGAGCTTGAAATCCTGTTTTGGATATGGGATGCAAAATGATAATACAAAACTTGATTACCAAAATAATGGCCGCTGCCTTGCTGCTAATAATTCCGTAAGAGATGGCGTCGATAACGTGGTAATGTGTGGTGCGGGGTGAAGTTGAAACGAGAAAAAAGTGTGGGAGCTGAGGACTGCTTTTCTGGAAAAATTTGGCGTGAATGGAAATATAAGGGACAAGCGACAGTGCGACACGTAAGGTGTGCTACGGATCAGCCGTGAACAGTGGCTGATCCGTAGCATTCCTCTATATTTATCAATTCTGTTGGGTACAGGCGATATAGCGTACCTAACAAGAATATTTTTTTAGTAATGACACACACAACATATTGTACAATATATTACATAAAAATAATATAAAATAAGAGTATTTTCGTAAAATGCTATTACTTTTATAAGATATTTTACAGAAATATTCCTCCTTTTACTCTATTGTTGTGTAATGTGTTATAGAATGTGTTGTGTGTAAATCATTTTCCATATTTTTTTATAAATAAAAAACTAGAAAAATACGGAAGAGAAAAGAAAGAACATTGGTCTGCCATTTTCATTCAATCTCTCCACTACAGATTGGCTAAGAAGAAGAAGAACCATCGGTCTTCTGGAATAATTCCATGTTCCTCCCCCACTAAAAGCACATATAGCATATACCCATTGTCATTGTCATCGGCTCCATTCAAAACCACTCTCCCCAAGTCCCAACATCTCCCTCTCTCTCTCTCTCATTGTCTCTTTGCGACTGAAGTCTGAAACTATGTGATTTTGTTTGATGAAAGAAAAAATATCCCTAAAACATAAGATGTTTATCAGTCTAGCAACACAGCGAAAATTACATTTAGGATTTTTTTTAATTATCATCAGATCAGTTAAAATGTTAGCTTCATATATATTTGAAGCGTAGATTATATTCTGAGAAAGGCACCACAGACCATGGCTGAAGTTGTGGTTGCGGCTTGGAGCTATGAAAGAGTGAAGTTCCCGGGAAGACTTGAAGTAGCAAATTTCACCATCTATAGGAACTGGAGTATCCAAAGCCAGAACCATCCCTTCTACAATTTTTTCGCTTTTCCTCCTGATAAGCTTTGTGACACTTCTTAGCGAATGGAAGGTCTAAAAGTGCACGTGGCGTCTTTTCTTCAACATAGAAAAGAAGCCACGCCAGTTTTTAGTGGCTCTTGAATCTTGTTAGCAAAACCGAGAAACTAAATATGTTAGCAAAACCCAGAATGAAAGAAAAAATATAAGTCCAAAACTGCTTCCTTTTCTGCGAAAGAGAGCCAACAACACATTGTCATACATTGTCAACGGAAGATGGCCATGAAACCCAAGAGTCACGCTCACAGGTAATGGCTACGCCAGCGACGGGGGAATAGCTCTCCCAATCCTCCTCCTTCGCCACCCCGTCACTCCGGAGTCTCCCATTGCCATCGCGAAGGTCACAGGGGTTCCCCCCTATCCCAAAAAGCACCGTTTTTTCCCTACCCCTAAATCTCGTTTCTACCCAAAAAGGTCATTCCCTTTCAAATTAAAACGCACCGTTTCATTAA
>QEOT01005572.1:16057-37106 GCA_003123785.1 Pterocarya stenoptera | reverse complement strand
CACAATCCATCAAACTATTTTGTGCTGATCCTACGTGGATGGATATACTTGTACAAGTGGAGTTCAAAATGGATTTTAGAACCAGAAAAGATAAACTTTGTTCTACTTCTTGTATGTCGTCCACAACATTTGGCCAGAAAATGGCTTCTAGTGCTATCAAAGAGAGGTGCCAAACGATATTTACACCATTTGAGCTTGAAATCCTGTTTTGGATATGGGATGCAAAATGATAATACAAAACTTGATTACCAAAATAATGGCCGCTGCCTTGCTGCTGATAATTCCATAAGAGATGGCGTCGATAACGTGGTAATGTGTGGTGCGGGGTGAAGTTGAAACGAGAAAAAAGTGTGGGAGCTGAGGACTGCTTTTCTANCCAGAATGAAAGAAAAAATATAAGTCCAAAACTGCTTCCTTTTCTGCGAAAGAGAGCCAACAACACATTGTCATACATTGTCAACGGAAGATGGCCATGAAACCCAAGAGTCACGCTCACAGGTAATGGCTACGCCAGCGACGGGGGAATAGCTCTCCCAATCCTCCTCCTTCGCCACCCCGTCACTCCGGAGTCTCCCATTGCCATCGCGAAGGTCACAGGGGTTCCCCCCTATCCCAAAAAGCACCGTTTTTTCCCTACCCCTAAATCTCGTTTCTACCCAAAAAGGTCATTCCCTTTCAAATTAAAACGCACCGTTTCATTAAGCAGTACAGGTGGGATGGATTGTGCGCAATCCGTCCCCCATATCACATTCATTCAGAGCTTTCCTATATTTATTAGCATTTAGTTCTCTATTCGAAGAGTGTTGCAAGTTGGTGCTGTTATGTCACTCTCCTGCATCCGAATATACTGAACCAGACTCATCATTTTTCAGGAATCTCAACTAATTGATTATTCAGGGCACATGTTTGAGATTTTCAAATCTATATTTTAAAATAAAAAAATTTAGTTGTAAACGATTATGCGCACTAATACGCGCATCCACTCAATATGATTGGTCAGAAAGTTGATTTTATTGAAAACAATATTAATTTGAATTTAAAATATGAAAGCAACAACATTAATATACAGATTGATACGCAAACTTGTTTGTAAATAGCAAAACTCTTTTAGAACACTTATGCCTGACTCCGTTGTATTTTAACAAGCCGGACACACCAACCACGTGTGTGATGAGGTGGATGTACGGAATAGAACTTCTCAATTAACTTCGGAAATATTATCACAATCATCCAACACATCTCGCAACTTCAAAACTAATTTCTTTTCTTACACAGATGAGTTGGGATGAAACGAAAGTTGAAAATTAAATAAATATTATTAGAATATAGTTTTTAATAAAATTTTTATTTTAAGATTTAAAAAAATTGAATTATTTATTATACTTTACATGAGAGTTAGAGAAAATTGTAATAATTATATTAAATGAGATTAAATGAGATGGTTTGATTTGTGCAACCAAACTACGCCTAGTAGGTGGAACTAATTCCCTGTTATTCACAATCTATTCACTATTTTTTCATTATTATTCATCATTTTTGTACTATTATTCACAGATCAACTGAGATTACCTCCCCATCCAAACATAACTGTACATGCATCGTTTCTAACGTTTCCCATAATCGCTGAACTCAACACCCAACTTCACAACCGTTGGTCGACAGAAATCTCCCTATTTCTCAATCTTTCCCACAGTTGCCGACAAAAACTTCCCACACGCCAGTTTGTGACTCGAACAAAACTGGTCCTGCATATACCAAATTACTTGCTAGCCTCGGTTGGTTTGTGACTTTCCAATTAACCCATGCGTCCATTCAAAGTTGGCATGAAGAAACTTGGCCAGGAGGTTAGTGATGATAGGTTTCAAGTTGTGATTGATATTTGCAGAGGTAATGAGGTAGAGAAATACTCTAATTACAAAAAGATTACATAAAAGTAATCTCACAAATTGTTACAATTTGGTATGATTCTTCATATTATAAAATTATTTTTATTGTAAAATAAATTTGACAGATTATATAAAACCACGTCAATCTGTAAGATAATTTCTTTTGCAATATATTTGTGAATGCAAGTTTCCTCAACGAGAAAATCAAGAAATGTGGCTGCTTTGATTGCCGATTGATGCGTTGATACCCTCCTCAAATGCCAAGTAAAGCCTAAAAACGTGTGTTAAGTTTAACTTCTCATAAACGCCCATCATTCATAACTTTTCATAAATCTATCTGTTAAGTTTGAAAAATCACAAAACATTAGCACAAATCGATATCTGTCTTCCATTGAAGTCACAGACCATGGGAAACTTCAATTTTGGTGGAAGACATGTACCTACTTAAATTTTGGCTCTAATCTTCAATATGTGGTTTATTTTAAAAAAATAATATTTACAGTGATAGAATGTACAAGCAACACATACTAGTTTTTTAAAAAAAAAAAAGAGTAAATGTAAGACCTATAGGAAAAATTAATTTTTTTTTTATGATGAACTCTACTATTTTTTAAAAGGAGTACGTGACACTTGCATAAACCATAACTATATCCAATATTACTCTTATTTTTAATTGCGTGAGGAATATGTGTCAACTTTTTATTAGGTGGTGCAAATTCTTCCTTTGGGCCCCATCCCGTTCAAGAGGCGCCCATCTATTTTCAAGTCAAGTAGTTTTAGGTCCCGTTTGGTTGTTAAATTTAATTGAAATCAATTCAGTTCAGTGTAATTTTAAGTCAAGTGTAACATTCAAACGTTCAATTTTTAAATAATTAAACTAATCTCAACTCAAAACTTATTCACAGGTAGGACCAACAACTTTTTTCAATTCAGCATTACTTTACATGCGAGACTCACAACCTTTTTCAATTTCCACTAAATAAATCTAAATTTATCTTAACATCCAAACACATTTAAATCATCTTAGGTAGATCTCACATAACTTACTCAATCATCTCAATTTACTATTATTCATAAAGAACTCAACTCAACTCAACATTCAAACACAACCTATTTATCGGAAAGTCTCCATTCGGGCCAGGCCCAAACGATGACTCTCAAGTTCCACACTACCGTGATGGCGACATATCCCAAGCTCGGTTCTTCTTTACATCTCTTTCACTAATTACTTATCAGAAAACCAAACCAGAGCTTAAAAAATTCAGATTTCGGCATGCACATCTGCGAAATGCTACAAGGATTCTTCTGATCCATCATACATGGATGACCGCTTGGGGATGTTGGTTGCAGGAAAACGCATATAATTGAAGTCAGAGTTCGGACCGTATTCAAAAGCTATAAAAGTAATTGATTGGCAGATTTTTGTCACTCCTATCATTTCACATCTTTGTGTACAAATAAAATAATGGAAAATAGACCTATTCATTTCCCCTTTTTTCATTTTGTTCGCCAATAATGATAGATTTATTACTATATTATTACCATCTATTATTATTTTTTATTTGATTTTTTTAATTTTTAATTTTACTTAATTATAAAGGAAGTGGGTAATAGTAAAATTATATATATTTTTAATTTTTTTAATGATTAAAGATGTTAAAAAATAAAATAAAAAATTAAAATGTGCTTGAATAGTATATAGAAACTAAGAGCACTCCCAATGGTTTCTTCATCCTATACTTTAAAATACATCATCAAAACTTGTTTTTTCTATTTCACATACTGACTTTTACAGTATATCATACATCAACTTCTCTATTTTTTCTTCATATCATTTAAATATTATATATTTTAATATTTTTTATTCATTTTAAATGAATCTCATAATACCAAACAATTATTAAATAAGAGAGAAAATAATTAAAAATATTTTAGAAGATAAATAGTACTCTACATGTAAAAAATTACTATTATAAAATATAACATAAAGAAGAAAATACAAAATTCATTGAAAGTTATTTTGATCACTTTTCTTTATATTATACAAAAAAAAATTATATTTTATAAGAGTCATTAAAGTGCTCAAACATTACCCTTTGTTCCCTTCTCAAAATTGTCAGAATCAAAATTGTCAGAACATATCTTATTATTTTTCGTTTGGAAGAAAAGGTAGAAAAATAAACCGACGTGAGTGAGTAGTAGAGCGGCGTAAGCGTATCATTTTCCAAGGCAAATTGTCATACCGACAAGTCGTGTCTACAGTTATAAGGACCAAGGAGGGCGAGAAAATTAGGTAATTAGATAATAAGTAAAATTAAAAATGGAATAAAGTATTATTTTTAATCTAATTTTTATTGAAAAATTAAAAGAATTATATTTTTTAATATATTTTATTTAGAATTTTAAAAAATTATATTTATAAAATAAATCAACGTCAATTCCTCTAAATCCAAACAACCTAACTTGATTCACAGAATAAAAAAAAAAAAAAAAAAAAAACCAACCTAACTTAGTTCTTCTCCATACAAGTCATCAATAAATATACAGACCGAGAAATTCTCACTCACTCGCTCACTCTCTCTCTCTACAAGATCTAAACCTTTGCTCTTTGCTCTCTTCAATGGCCTCCAGCGCCGAGGAAATCACCCACCACTTCCGTTTCTTCCATGAATACAAAGACGGCCGCGTTGTGATACACCGCCCACCAGTTGAAAAAATCCCACCCTCCGATGACCCCGTCACCGGGGTCCGATCAAAGGACGCCGTAATTTCATCCGAACCTGCGGTCTCAGTTCGTATATTTATACCCAAATCCGCCCACTCGACCCAGAAACTCCCTCTCCTATTCTACATCCATGGCGGCGGTTTCTGCATGCAATCCGCTTTTTCTGCCCAGAACCATGATTTCCTCAACACGTTCGTCGCGAAAGCTAACGCTATTGCAGTCTCAGTCGAGTACGGGCTGTTCCCAACCCGACCGATACCCGCCTGTTACGAGGACTCCTGGGCCGCGCTCCAGTGGGTGGCATCCCACAGCAATAGAAACGGACCCGAGCCGTGGTTAAACGACTATGCAGATTTTCAACGAGTTTTCATTGGGGGAAATAGCGCCGGAGCGAACATATCGCACACTCAAGCAGTCCGAGTCGGGTCGATCGGGCTTACCGGAGTGAAGGTGGTTGGTGTGGTGCTGTTTCACCCATATTTCGGAGGTACGGACGATGACAGAATGTGGCTACACATGTGTCCGACGAATGGCGGGTTGGAGGATCCAAGGCTGAAACCAGCGGCAGGGGATCTAGCCAGGCTTGGGTGTGAGAGGGTGTTGATTTTTGTGGCAGAGAAAGACCATTTGATGGATGTGGGTAAGCGCTACTACGAGGACCTGAAGAAAAGTGGTTGGGGAGGCAGTGCGGAGATTGTAGAGAATTTAGGGGAAGAGCACTGCTTCCACCTGTTCAACCTCAAATATGACAAGGCAGTGGCTGTGATTGATAAGTTTGTTTCCTTTGTTAAACAGGATCGCTAAGATATAATGTAGGTGATTTGTGCTTTTAGAAGCGGTGGATGCATGCTTTGGGACGCTAGCGTTTATGAAAATGGAATGTTATATTTCGGAGACATATAGGTATTAATGGATGTGTGTGGCATGCAGATACTTGAGTAAATAAAGTTTGTTCTATTTCTCATTGGCATTTCTAAGTTCTGCGCAACAGAGGCAGCCCGCTTTTGCAGCTCACTCAATTGATTTGCTTATAATGTTTGATGAGGCTTGACAGAATGGAGGCCGCTGAGCTGTTAAGTTGTCAGAGCTCAATCCTTCTCTGATCTGCCAAGAAGCCTTAGATAACATGGAAAAATTTTGTTGTAAGCGATTCTACGCACTAATATGCACATTCAATATGATTGGTTAGAAAGTAGATTTTATTGAAAACAATGTTAATTTGAATTTAAAATATGAAAGCAACAACATTGATACGCAGATTGATACACAAATTTATTTGTACATAACAAAACTCATATAACAATATCATTAGGAGCTCATTTTATATATATTCATATTTAGATAAGGAATATCATACTTACTAGTTGGAATTAAAACACCTTAAAAATCAAATGGGATTTGAATGTGAATCTTGTTAATTATGATCCTTTTTTTGTTGACGTCGTGTTTTGCGGGCTTGGACAACTCCATGCAGGCAACGCTTGAGCAAGCACCTGCACAGTGACTATCGGGTGGGGGGCGACCTAGGGGTCCGTTGATCGTCCGATGTTTAAGTCAGCAATAGTAAAAAAGATGAATATGAATAGTGGTCAAGACGAGAGTATAAGATGACTGATGATAGGTTATGGATTACCTTGTTTGCTGTTGGTAGCGTTTTATTTATACTTACCGACCTGGTCTCGCAGTAGTGGAGTGTTGCATAGCAGGAGATAATATGCTTGTGCTATCGATTCGCCAAACTACCCCTATGCTATTACCTTGCTGTGTTATGAAGTGCTCAGGGTTGTTATACGTTGCTTGGGTCTTGGGCCTCATTGAATGCGGCACGCCTTCTTTAAATGAGGCACGCCTTCTCATTAATGCAGGGTGTGAACCGCCACAAGTTTTCTTGCCTGGTACTGAGTGCTATGTTCCTTCCCTCTCAAGCCTCGCTTGCATTTCCTGTCTTGCTTCCTTACGTGAATACGATCCGACCTGGAGATCATACCCGAGCCTTGACCTAGGTGTTACCGCTTGACCCAGTCTATATTATGTACCTGGGCCCTAAACCACTGTCGACTCTTACCCGTCCTAACCTAGAGCTCATATTTGGATTGTAACCTAAGCCTTGCCTTTAGCCCAATATAGTGGTTTTTCCCCCTTCACACTTTTATTAAGCAAGATTGTCGTGAATACTTGGAGAAGCATATCAATTTCGATTCGAAGCCGATAGTTAGTGCTGTTGTTGCAAACACTACATTATGCAGATTTGGAGAAGACAGAGGCTACAATTGTTGATGTTTTGGTGGGGTTGTGTTGTATATACAGTACGAGAATAGATGGTAATCATAGTGATTCTTGCATTTGGGTTTGGAAATTATAGGGTACACTACAGATTGATTTCATCAAATCAATATTATGCTAATGCTGATTGTGATGTTGATGAAGTTTTTGAGTGTAATGAGAGTTTGGGTGGTTGCAATATTGGTGTTTGTTGAATTCACTGATCATGTCATTGTAAAAAAAAAAAAAATGAGGGAGGATATTTCTTTCCTTTATTATTTTTTAAAAAAAGTTTTAACCTGACCCGAATGGATTAGGTCGGGTCGGGTTGTTTCTAGGTTGGCGTGTCCCCGAGTCAGGCCCAAAATAGCATTGGGTGGACCGGGTTGCAGGCCTACTTGCAAGCATAGAAGAGTGACCAGTATGTTAAAACAAAGGTTTGAGAAAACCTTCTAATTCAACGGTGTGGCCTTTTCGATTTTACACCAACCAATAAAGTGGTTACATATAAGAAAATAACATAATTCAAAGTATTCCCATATCGCACTATGTGATTACCCGAGTTTAGGCTTAGTTTGGATATACAAATGTTATTATCTCATATTATCTTATCATTACAAGTTATCCAAATTTTCATACAAAAATTTAATAAACTATTTAATTTTTTTAAATCTCAAAATAAAAATAATACTAAAAAGTATATTCTAATAATATTTTATTCAACTGCTATTCAAAACATTTCATCCTAACCGTCTATCCAAACCCAACCTAAATCTTCTAATCCAAGTTGGCAAGTTCTACCATTCTTCTCAGTTTTCACCCACTCCTTTCTTCTCCGTTCCCTTTCTTCAAACCAGTCAGAAATCGTCAAGAACTTTATGGAAGCTCCCAATCTCAACCCCCCGAGACTTCATGGCAACGGCGTGAGAAGTTAGTAGAGCACTCGAGGTCACTGCCAAAACGGCCAATGCCACCCTGAGTTTCACATTAGATCTCAGCTCGCCAAATATCGAGAGCAATGCTCGCTAGTTGGGGAATTTCCAAAATTAATCCTGCAAGAAACCATCGTTGGGTCTGGCACGCCCATGATTCATAACTTTTCATAAATCTTTCTATTAAGTTTCAAAAATCACAAAATATTAACACAATTTGATTTATGTCTTCCGTTGAAGTCACAGACCATGGGTAACTTCAATTTTGGTGGAAGACATGTACCTACTTAAATTTTGGCTCTACTCTTCAATATACAGTTTATTTTTAGAAAAATAATATTTGCAATGATAGAATGCACAAGCATCAATCACTAATTTTGAAAAAAAAAAAAAGTAAATAAATATTAGATCTTCATAAAAAATTAATATTTTAGTGATAAACTCTATTCTTTTTTTAAAAAAAGTATGCTACACCTGCACAATTTATAACTATATATAGTATTTCTCTTATTTTTAATAGCATGAGAAATATGACGTGTCAAATTTTTATTAGGTGGTGTAAATTCTTCCTTTGGACCCCATCCGGTTCAAGACGTACCCATCTATTTTTAGGTCAAGCAATTTTAAACTATTTATGGGGAAGTCCCCATTTGGGCCAGGCCCAAACGATGACTCTCAAGTTCCACGCTACTGTGATGGTGACATGTCCCAAGCTGCTCTGGTCTGGGTTAATTCAATCCATGAGTGAGTTGGGTATGACGATTCAAAGACTCAGTTCTTTACATCTCTTTCATTAATTGCTTATCAGAAAACCAAACCAGAGCTTCAAAAAATCGGATTTCTGCATACACATCTGCGAAATGCTGCAAGGATTCTTCTGATCCATCATACATGGATGACCTCTTGGGGATGTTGGTTGCAGGAAAACGCATATAATTGAAGTCAGAGGTCGCACCGTCTTCAAAAGCTATAAAGTGATTGATTGGCAGATTCTTGTCACTCGTATCATTTCACACCACTGTATACATGGAGGGTTTATAATGGTTAAGATCTCGTTCTAAATAAGCAAGCTCAAATAATAAAAGGAATATAATATGAAAAGCCCTTAGTCATATAAAAGAAACTGGAGTATCAAGAGCTTGATCAGGTAAAACATATGCATATAACTGCTTGCGGGGAAATGGGGATCCCATTTATATACGTGACCAGTTCAACCAAAAGGTCCGACTTCGCATCATGTTAAATTCTACATCAGATAAACATTATAACAAGATTATATATATATCAAGTAACCCTCAATAGGGGGGATTTCTAGATTTTCCTTTAATTATTAAATCATTTCAAAATTTCAACTGACTTGAACATCGAAGTGTTCTTTGCAAGTTATCAGTACAGATTGAAAGTGAGACACGTCATTTACAATACAAATAAAAGAATAAAAAATAGAACTACTCATTTCTCTTTTTTCATTAGAAAACATACTACTTCACTCATAATTTTGTCCCCTCAATTTGACATTTCATATATTTTAATTGTTTTAAAATTTTTTTTCTTTATTTAGTAATTAAATAAATCACTATTAATATATTAATATATTGATATTTTCGTTTTCCTAAGATAAAGGCGAATTGTCATACCGACAAGTCGTGTCCACAGTTATAACTTATACCGTCCAAGGAGGGCAAGAATTTCAGTTGTCTACGACTGCTGGACGGAACAAATTAGGTAAAGTTTAGATAATACGTAAAATTAAAAATTAAATAAAATATTTTAAAATAATAATAATATTAAGAGAAAGAAATCAACTTTAACTTCTACTTAAAATATCTCATCATATTAATGTACAAATCCCACCTAAATATACAGACCGAGAAACTCTCACTCGCTCACTCACTCTCCCTCCCCACAAGATCTAAACCTTTGCACTTTGCCCTCTTCAATGGCCTCCAGCGACGAGGAAATCACCCACGACTTCCGTTTCTTCCATGAATACAAAGACGGCCGCGTCGTGATACACCGTCCACCAGTTGAAAAAATCCCACCCTCCGATGACCCCGTCACCGGGGTCCGATCAAAGGACGCCGTAATTTCATCCGAACCCGCGGTCTCAGTTCGTATATTTATACCCAAATCCGCCCACTCGACCCAGAAACTCCCTCTCCTATTCTACATCCATGGCGGCGGTTTCTGCATGCAGTCCGCTTTTTCTGCCCAGTACCATGATTTTCTCAACACGTTCGTCGCGAAAGCTAACGCTATTGCAGTCTCGGTCGAGTACGGGCTGTTCCCAACCCGACCGATACCCGCCTGTTACGAGGACTCCTGGGCCGCGCTCCAGTGGGTAGCATCCCACAGCAACAGAAACGGACCCGAGCCGTGGTTAAACGACTATGCAGATTTTCAACGAGTTTTCATTGGGGGAGATAGCGCCGGAGGGAACATATCGCACACTCAAGCAGTCCGAGTCGGGTCGATGGGGCTTCCCGGAGTGAAGGTGGTTGGTGTGGTGCTGTTTCACCCATATTTCGGAGGTACGGACGATGACAGAATGTGGCTACACATGTGTCCGACGAATGCCGGGTTGGAGGATCCAAGGCTGAAACCAGCGGCAGGAGATCTAGCCAGGCTTGGGTGTGAGAGGGTGTTGATTTTTGTGGCAGAGAAAGACCATTTGATGGATGTGGGTAAGCGCTACTACGAGGAACTGAAGAAAAGTGGGTGGGGAGGCAGTGTGGAGATTGTGGAGAATTTAGGGGAGGAGCACTGCTTCCATCTGTTCAACCTCAAATATGACAAGGCAGTGGCTGTGATTGACAAATTTGTTTCCTTTGTTAAACAGGATCGCTAGATATAATATAGGTGATTTCACTGATTTGTGCTCTTTAGAATCGGTGGATGCAGCTTTGGGTCGCTAGCGTTTATGAAAATGGAATGTTATATTTCGGAGAGATATAGTTATTAATGTGTGTGGCATGCAGATACTTAAATAAAGCTTGTTCTATTTCTCATTGGCATTTCTAAGTTCTGCCAGCCCGCTTTTGCAGCTCACTTAATTGATTTGCTCATATTGTTTGATTAGGCTTGGCTGAATGGAGGCTGTCGTAAAAATTGGGATAATTGAGAACATGAACCCACGAGCCAAAAATATTATCCTAAAAAGAAGATAAACACTCTGCCTTGCCACCAGAAGGTCCAGAACATTTACTTCAATCTCATTATTTCTTTTTCCAACAAAAAGTAAAAGAGGCTTTAAACTAGTAGGTAGGTTGTCTAATTCTGATTAAAGAAAGAACCATCTGCTTCAAGAGGGAAGATGCGTTCTCTGAATTTGGGTTGAACAAATGAAACACGTGATCCTCCCCTTTTGTCTCCACGATGTCTACCGCACCGCTCCACCCGCCCTTCCTCAGTGCCTCATAGTTGGTCCATCCTCTTTCCTTTAGCCCAAGACCAGCACCCTGCTGCACCCCAATCTTGACAATTTCGAATCCTTATTTGTGTACATCCTCGGGTCATCAGAACCGCTGATTGTTGGGAAAATTATCTCCAGCAGTTTGCTACGCTGGTCATTCCCCAAGATACGGATGGATCAAAACCATCCCTACGATCTTGACCTCCCCCAGCCCATCAACCGCTGCCCTCCTCTCCGTGTTGTGCGCGAGATTGGCCCCAGCACTGTCCCTGCCAAGAAAACTCGTTCAAAATCTACATGATCATTTAGCCAAGTTTCCGGTCCCTTGCCCTTGCTATGCGAGGCCACCCATTGTACGGCGGCCCATGTGTCGTCGTACGCAATGGGAAAAGGATGCTCCGGGGCTCTTCTGTAGTGGATGGACACAGCGACAACTTTGGCTTCGGCGGCAACGGAACTGACATGGTTGTGGTAGTTCGGTGAGAAGGGGTACTCGAAGCAAAAGGCGCCGCCATGGATGTAAATGAGGAGCGGAAGCTTGGGGGGAGGATAGTGGTCTTGGGGAGGAAGAGGCGGGCGGATACGCCGGTTTGTGGGGAAATAGTGATGTCTTTTGATTGGACGCCTGTAAGGGGATCCGTGGTGGGAGGAACGATTTCCGTACCGAAGAACCTGTCAATGGTGCCGTCTTTGTAGAGACAGAAGAAGGGCGAGAAATCATGTGCTACTTGTTTGGTGTTTGGATCCATCAATCAGAGGATTCGTTGTGGAACGGTTACGGGGGAATTAAAGAGTCGTGCCAGAGCTACCGCTGGCTAGTGTATATTTTTTATGTGTATTTTTTTAATTTTTTTTATATAGATGTTTTTAATAATTTTAAATATTTTAAAAAAATAAAAAAATTACAATATTGTTAAAAAATATTTTCTTAATCATGAAGTAAAAAAAAATTATTAAAAATACTTCCTTAATCACGAAGTAAAATAAAAAAAAAAAATTTATTTTACTTCGTGATTAAGAAAGTATTTTTTAATGATATTATGATTTTTTTTTATTTTTTCAAAATATTTAAAATTGTTAAAAACATCTATATAAAAAAAGAATTAAAAAAATACACATAAAAAATACACACTAGAGCCAGCGGTATAATTAGTAGTGCATTTCTTCGGTAAATGGACTAGGGCAGTAAATCGTTCCCGTTGTCGGGTAATTACCTAACTACTTTAGTTAAGTGTAAATAGTAGAGTATGTATGATGTATTAACTATTTACATACATACTTTACTATTTACATACAATTACATAAATTATCACCTGATTTATGATTTATTATTAATTGATAGCATATATTATTTTATATTTTATATTATCAATGATAATAAATTAGATAAAAATTATATCTTTAACTTATATAATTACTATATAAAAATAATATATTAAATTATTAATAATATTTTTAAAATATATATATAGATTCGGTCTGGTCCAAAATTTGTAGATCTTGAGACTGTATTGAATATCATCGATCTATATATTTTGAGACCAAGACCGATCGATCCATAATTTGATTTGATCCAACCGTACCGGACAAGTTCAGTCCTGTCAATTTTGCTAGTCTAGATCGAATTACTTACGGTTTGGTGACTTTGATAATGTGAATTCAGAAAACTAAATTCGTAACGTCCGATTTTTATGGTTTACCTCAAGACTAACACACCTCTTTAGACTTTTTCTACGACCACTTATTGCCTTTAACTTCTTTTTAAAATTATAAAATTTGAATATAAAATATAATTTAGGAAAAAATAGTAATTAAACTAGATATATTAATTGTTGTAAGTTATCGATGAGTGCATTGGAAGCTATAAACATGGATGTAACGGGCAAGCAACGGATCTTCGACATTTTCTCAATTATTATACTCCACCTGCTCCTCCTCAATACTAACTTATCACCGAAGCGATTTCCGGCCGGTCAATCGACTTGTCTCTATGCTCATGTGGCAAATTTGAGTCAAGTCAACGAAGGTTCGAAAAACACATCAACTATATTCTTCTTTTCTTTTTTTTTTCGAAACATCAACTATATTCTGGTAATCTTGTACAAAAAATATTCACAAATTCCTATTATTTATCTACACTTCACATTCTATATATTTTTTTAATTTTTTTCTTTTATCAAATATTTTTTATATGAATAGTGAATAGAAAATTTGAAATAGTTTAAAAAAATAAAATAAAAATATTTTTAAAAATATTAAAAAATTTAAAAATTTAAAAAAATATAGAGTGTGGAATGTGATAGAAGTTGTGTAACAAAATCGTTTTGCCCTTCTTTTTTAGTTGTTTTCCATTTTTATCACTGCTTTTTTTATATTTTGTTTTTGCATTTACGGTTTTACACCTTTTCTTCTCACATTTTCTTTCATTTTTGTCCTTCTTTTTTTAGTTGTTTTCCATTTGTATCCCTGTTTTTTTTTTATATTTTGTTCGTCCATTTACGGTTTTACCCCTAGAATAGTAATTTTTTGTCTCACATTTTCTTTCATTTTTGCCCTTCTTTTTTAATTGTTTTCCCCTTTTATCCTTGCTTTTTTATATTCTGCAATTCTTCTACATACAGTCAAGGGGCGCAAGCGGTGGGGAGTCAACTGACGTCAGCCACTATATTTAAAAAAAAAAAGGGAAATTGAGAATATCTAAAGAAGAGATTTAGGTTAGGTTTGGATGTTAAGATGAGAATTTTTAGTTTGAGATGAAAGTAAAAAATTGAATAAAATATTATTTTTTAATATTATTATTTTTTTTAAGATTTGAAAAACTTGAATTGTTTATTATATTTTATGCCAAATTTTAAAAAAATTATAATGATGAAATGAGATAAGATGAGAATTTTATCTTTAAAAAAACTTCCAAACATAGTTGTATTTCGCTTCGTGTGGTTTTAGCTTGTTCTTCACAGGAATCTTACTTATCAAAATACACAGGAATCTTGTAGGCTTGATTTTCTCAGTCATCCTTAAAAACTTCTCTTTTATAAGTCATCCTTAAAAACTTAATAGAGGTTAGATATGAGACACTCTACTTGACCAGAAAGATTTACTAATACAAGCCTAATGCTAAATTAACCTAAGAGGGAAAAAGATAAACTTAATTAGAGGCAGTGTCGTGACAACATACCACCTATCCTGTGCCGGCAGTCGAAGGTGGCCTAAATCTATGCATAATAGAGAATCCCATATATTAAACCAAGCCAAGTCCCATAGACATTTTAGACATCTGGAGGATTTTTTTTTTTTTTTTCCAAAATTCTGTGAGAAAACCAGAATTTTTCAAGGACTAGACGATACTATCACCTTCTTCTAGGTTCCAGAAACACCATTTAATTGCCTAATAAAAAAAACTACTGTAAACAATCGATCAGACCAAGCTTAAACTCAGTCTATCTCATAGTTCTCTACTCTGCACCTCTCCCCTCCCCTCTTCCTTAAGTGCTCAAGTCTGGGATTTTCGAAGGTTGTATTCGAGGAAGACTCCTTGGTGATGACAAGAGCCCTCTATAGGAAACTCCTGATAAATCAAATTTCTTTAGTGTTTCGATCCATCAATCAGAGGATTTGTTGTGGAAAGGTTACAGGGAAATTAAATAGGGGGAAACAGTATAATCGGTTGCATTTCTTCTGTACGAGTAGGCTGTAAATCGGTACAGACTGTAATGTATCTAAATTTTCGGTGTATCATTTTTTCTGGACTTCAGGCCGAATATCTACAGGGACCAATCGGGAGCTATCGGTCTGTTCGATTCGGTTTAATTATTTTATTTTATTTTTATCTATTCTTAATAAATTAGTGAAATTACTTTATTAAAATTAAGATAATTATTAATGAAGATTATGTAACTAACTCATTAAAAAAATATTTTACTATAATTATATTTATGATATTGATAGTTACTATCTGCTAATTTAGACTTTACTCTTTAGAAAATTCTCAATAGATTAACTGAATCCATTGTTATCATATTTTATTCTGGATTAACTAAATCCATTGAGTATTTAGCTATTAAAAAATAAAATATGATCACAATAGATTAGCTAAATTCTAAATAATTGGACTTTAGTTACAATGACTTTCAAAATATTTTTCAAATTTGAAAGTTACTGCAAATAGTCCAAATACATATTTTATCAATTATTTTTTTTCTTCTTTCTTATCTACTTCATATAAAACAACATTAATTTAATTAGAATATGATTACTAATTCACATATAATAGGTAGAATGAAAAAATTAAAAAAATTAAATATTTTTTAAAAGTAATATTATTTTATTACTATATAATGAATAAATAAATAATTCAATGTGAAAATTTGATGTGAATAGAATAGCTAAAGTCAAATTCATCTTATATTATTTTATTGTTATTTAATAAAAAAAATAGATATTCTAATGCGAGGATCAGAATAACTAAAGCCAAATTCATCTCATATTAGTTAAAAGTGTCATTTAACCTTGACTAATCCATTAAGAGTGCTCTATGCATAATTATTAATTGTTGGGATGGAGAATTGGAACTTAAAAATCGAGAAACAGCAACCGTGAGTTCGCTTGAGGTGTGCTCGACAGTAGGCTCGAGCGAAGCTCAACCCGTGAGTTCACTCAAGTCTCGCACGATAGTGGGCTCGAGCGAGACATAAACCATACTATTCGCTTGAGCCACGCTCGATACTTCGCTCAATCCAATGTTAATGACTATCCAATAATTTCATATTTTCATTATACACAGATTATTCATACTTGCTTGTAACTTAAGTATTTAATAAAAATTACTTAATTATTTTAATAAAGTATAAATAGTAGAATATCTATGAATATATAATGTATTAACTATTTACATATAATGACATAAATTATCACAAGATTTATTATTTATTATTAATTGATAGTACATATTATTTTATATTTTATATAATTAATGATAATAAATTAGATAAATTACTATATAAAAATAATATATTAAATTATTAAAAAAATATATATATAGAAATTCGGTCCAATTCAATCCGGTTTGATCTAAAATTTGTAAACTCTAAGACCAGACCGAATATCATTAATCCACATATTTTGAGATCGAGATCGATCACTCTATAATTCAGTCCGATCAGATCGGTTTTGTAGGTCCGGACCGTATTACGTACCGCCCTAATAATTACAGCTACATTTATTTTTGTTATTTGAATTTTCTTCCGGTTTGGTGACTTTGATAATGTGAATTCAGAAAACTAAATTCGTAACGTCCGATTTTTATGGTTTACCTCAAGACTAGCACACCACTTTAGACATTTTCTACGACCACTTTTTGTCTTTTAACTTCTTTTTAAAATTATAAAAGGGTTAATTATACTTTATTTTTTTAAATTTTTATTTAATTTATAATGTACTTTCAAAACTATTAATTACATCAAAGTAAACTCTCGAATTTTCAAAACTGCTCAATCTCTCCCTTCTGTCTACATTCAACATTAAATCTAACAAAAATTTACTGCACGTGCTACTCATGTGCATAACATTCACTGTAAATATGTAATTTTTATCTAATTTATTATCATTGACCATATAAAATATAAAATAATATATAATATTAATTAGTAATAAATCATAAATCATTAAATAATTATTTTTATTAATTTATATATGGTTAATGAATATTAAATAATTTCATTGTGTACATAAATTATTTATACTTACTTGCAACTTGGGTATAAAATAATTTTATATATGGTTAATGATTAATGATTTATTATTAATTGATAGCATATATTATTTTATATTTTATATAGTTAATGATAATAAATCATATGAAAATTATATTTTTACAATGAATTTTCGTTAGATTTAACGTTGTTGGTAGACGGAATGAGGATTGAGAAGTTTTGAAAATTCGAGAGTCTATTTTGATGCAATTAGTAATTTCAGAAGCACATTGTAAATTGAATAAAAGTTCAGAGGAGTAAAGTGTAATTAATCCATTATAAAATTTGAATATAAAATATAATTTTAAAAAAATCGTAATTGAACTAGATATATTAATTGTTGTAAGTTATCGTGAGTGCATTGCAAGCTATAAGCAATGGATGTAACGGGTAAGCAAGGCCTCTTTTCAGGGGAAAATAATACTCCTTTATATATATTTTATACATGTATACCTTCTTATATATAAAAACGTCTTCCATTTTTGCCCTTTTTTTAAAGTTGTTTTACATTTGTATCCCTGCTTTTTTTTATATTTTGTTCATGCATTTACGGTTTTACCCCTAAAACAGTAATTTTTCTTCTCACATTTTCGTCTATATTTGCCCTTCTCATTGAGTTGTTTTTTATTTTTATCCCTGCATTTTTTTATATTTTATTCGTACATTTATGGTTTTACCCCTATATTTTGTTTGTTTATCCTTTTTGTCCCTCAATTTGTTTTCATTTTGTTCGTGGTTTTACGTTTCTTGCCTCTCATATACATGAACAATTAGGATATAAAATATTTTTTTTAATGAGTTAGTTATATAATCTACACTAATAATTTACTTAATTTTAATTTAGTAATTTAAATAATTTTTATTAATTTATTTGAAAAAAATGAAGAAAAGAATAATAATATTTGGAAAGGACTAAACAGACCGACCAGACCGAACCAGATCGATAACTATCGATCTGGTATGGTCCTTATGGATGTTCGGTCCGAAAAAATTGACGGATCGAAAATTTCGATCCATCACTCGGACCGATCAATTTACAACCTTATGAATAGTGAATTCACACCGACTATACCCACAGAGACGAAAGCAATGTAGATCCAAAAAAAATAATTCATATTTCTACAAGTTTACAGACGGGTTTGAACAAAAAAATTCACAAAAAATTTGTAAGTGTTGAATCCAATGTTTCATGTCTCAAATAATTACATATCTATATATAGATTTTGATAATAACAAATGAATTCAAACATAAAAGAATATCAAGCACAAGTTGTCTACATAATAGAGCCAAGTACATCAACAAATCAAGCATGAGTAAGAAATGGAACAAACTTACAAATAAAGCTCTTAGAGTAAAAATGATTAATTGTCATTTTTCACATATGCATGTTTTGTTTGAAATTTTTTAAAAATGAATGACGTTGTGTTTGACAATTTTAAAAATGAAAAATTTTTATTTGAATATTTTAAAAAATGAATGATTTTGTCTTTGACAATGGCGAAAAGTAAAGTTTTGATTTGAATATTTTGATAAATGAATGGTGTTGTCTTTGACAAGTTCAAGAAAGTAAAACTTTGATTTAAAAATTTTGAAAAGTAAATGATGTTGTCTTTAACAATTGCGAAAAGTAAAACTCTGATTTGAAAATTTTAAAAAATGAATGATGTTGTCTTTAACATGTGATTCTTTTTAAATTTGAAAATAAAGTCTCACATGCCTATAAATAATTCATTTGAGATCTTCAAATTTAGAAGATATTATTGCAAGTTTTACAGCATTTATTCAAAATTTTCCATCTATCTTCTCTAAACATTGAGCCTTAAAGCTTATTTATTTTGAGAGAGATATAACTTTGCACTGTATTTTTCTTATTCCACTCATTGAATAGTGTTTTCTGATAACCTACCTATTATCAGCTTTTGTATCAGAAAAAAAGTGTGTATAACTTTTGTGTGTGTAGAATGTATTCTACATAAGAAATAGATGTTGAATCACCACGTGTAAGATGATTGCAACTGTAGATGATGTTTTACATAGATTCTTTGAAGCATATTGCTCAAATGTGTAATAGGTTTCTATCTCCACTTGAAGGAGATTGGATAGTGAATTTTAGAATTCTCAAATGGTAACTTAAGGCGAGGACGTAGGCAATGGGACTGAATCTAGTTAAAATATTAAGTTTGCTTCCTCTTACCCTTACTCTTTATTTTTATTGTTGCATCATATTTTATTCATATTTTATATTGTATATTTGGTCTATAATCATGGATTTTTTAAATACAACTCAATTCACCCCTCTCTTGTGCTAATCATATGGGCAACAGTAAGGATTCATAAACGAATTCATACCCATAAACAAATCTGCTCAGATTTATAACCATTCATAAAGGAAATTACTAATAAAGAAGCAGACAAAGAGAGGGGGAGGAAAGTAACGCATATCCAAAGAAAATCACTTTAAATTTGTATAAATTCACTAAATAAATCATACTCATTTACACTAAAATAAATAAAATGTAAAAACAAGATCTAATACGTGTAGATCTAAAGAAAAAACAAAATCTCCTCACAACATTAGAAAAAATTGTACTTAGATTGGTGCAAAAAAATCAAATCTGATCAAATTTGTAAGGATTCAAAAACAAATTCAAACGCATATGACGGCAACCAAAAAAATCTCTTCATATTTCTAAGGATTCACAAATATATTTTCTAAGAGAGAGAGAGAGAGAGATGGAGAGGTGTGGTTTGTTCTTCGTGGACAACGGCTGCATTTCTGTACACCGAATCACTTAGTTGGTGTGTGCTTTGAAGCGTTTGAAAGTGGAGGTTTTTCTTTGTAGAGATCAGACGGAGTAGAAATGCGAGAGAAGACACTGCGCTTTTGCTTCTTACTATTTTACATGTAATTAGTTACAAATTCATAATTAGAAAGTGCTTTTGTTTTATTAATCTTTAAAAAATATTTATGCAAAACTTCTACATAGATCAAATTGATGAAGCTTTCTTTTCTAAAATTATGAATCAAACTGTTTTTGAAGTCGTGCAACGATGAAATTATTATTTATTAAAATATATGTAAACAATTTTAATACCCATTGTTCAACAAACTATTTAGATTTGCTGCCTCACGATATGTTGGTACAAAAACACAATTAATTATTTTCAAATATTGAAATGATGTTGATCCTTTAATGTGATTCAGTAATATTTGCAAGTAATATATTTCACCTTCAAATGGATTTACAATGACAATTTGGCCTATAACACTTTGAGTTGTTCTTGGAGTCCAAATTTTTTGTTGTCAATATTTTCTCTGCAAAAGCTACAGAAATATAATTTTATTATTGATATTATTGAGAATGGTGTTATTCAAAATTTATCTTTGAAAATATTTTATATAATAAATTATTACTATTGTCTCCTTCTATGAAGATATTTTATTTTTTTATAAAGTTTTTTCCCCTCCAATTGGGTGCTACGTACAAGTATCCCCTTACTAATATTAATATTCATGGTTGTGTGTGTGTGTTTTAAGAACATGTTCTATGGTCTATCAAAGCTCTCTACCTGTAATAAATAAAGATGGTGGCCCAATGTACCTGAGGAACCTCCGATGCCTAAATCTATGATATATATAAAGAGTTATTACCCAAAACTTTCAGAATGTATTCTTTGCCATTGTTGTAACCTTCTTATCATGTATATATATATTTATATAGGTGTGGTAAATTACCGATAAGTATATAATGTATATATAAATGTAGGTGTGGTAGATTACCGATAAATATCGGCGATAGGTTTAACCCTCTAGTTGTTTTTATCAATTTGTATCTTTGAAATGATAACCATCTGGAGATATTGGGTTATCTCTACTGTTTGGTTTGATTGTCTTATCCATCATACTTGGTGATTACAAAATGGAGTCGTATTGGTTTTTAAGACCTAGACGACTACTTCATTTTGTCCTTGGTCTTTCATCGGTTGGGCCTCTATTTTGACTACCATTCGGGGCTCTAGGATTAGCCCGTTTCCTACTAAGCACTATAAGGACTCTCTAATACATATATATATATATATA
>QEOT01005571.1:134226-186879 GCA_003123785.1 Pterocarya stenoptera | reverse complement strand
AAAAAAATCAATAATTTTACATGAAGCATCCATCTCAAGATTTGAACCTATATGCACCTCAAGATTTCACCATATTCACTTACTTTAGACAATAAGTCCCCTACTTAGTTTGCTACATCTACATCTTTTTTTACTCTCTTTCAAAATTTTAAGATTAAAAATATAAATAATGTTAGATACAGTCTTAACGTGTATAAATTTTGTACAAGACTTGCATATTCTACGACTGTACAAATCATTTTTCTCGTAGCAAAAGAGAGAGACACGTGAAAGAGACTTATAAGAAAGTATTTATTGAATGTATAGTTATAACAATAAAAGTTATAAATATTTAAAATTTGGACAAAAAGATTTATAGGGATTACATTGTCTATTGACTTTTCAATGTAGATCTCTAATATCACAATTATTGAGATGAGATAATATCATATCCAAACGGCAGACTGTCCGAACACTTGATTCTAATTCCAATTTAGGCGTTGACCAAAGATGGAAAGCGTATAATTATCATCATATGATGATCTGTTGGCCAGCAAGCCTGATGGGAGGCGTGGACGGTGTTTCTCTACCAACAATATTAATATATGTGATTCGTATCTTGTTTTTTATTTATTTTTTTATTTCTAAATAAGTGGGAGATTTCTATCTTCAAATCAGTATCGTTCATGGCTAAAGGTTGCTGTCAACGTGTGAAAGGATTGATCGATATTGCTCCTTTCAACACTCCTGTCAACAAATTTGTTGGCTGTCTAATTAATTGTTTTACAAAAGGAAAAAAATTTGTACGTGAAAGTCTAATTATTAACATACTAAATTAATTATTGATGTGATACACTCCACAAATATGGAAAGATGTCATGTCAGTCGACTCGGTATAAAAAATTATATACACAAATATTACCATTTCACTATGTAATATATGATACATTTATTACAATCAGGTAATTTTTGTTAGATAGTTTTTTATTATCCAATGGTGATAAATATATCACATCTTATATAATGAGATAAAAGTAATATGAGAGTGTGGCGTATAGTACTACTCTAATCGATAAAGACAAATTTCTATGACTTTGGCATTATAATATTTGATTTCTAAAATGATTTAATTTTAAACTTGTTATACAAATCAAATTCTACATATGAAGTTGAAAGTAGAACTCAAAAAAGTATTAAAACTATAATAGATCTTATAATAAGTGACGTGTTTGCTAATCAACACGAATATTATGGCAGTTCATGTACAAGAGTTTAATACAATATATATATAGTAAACTAAGAGCATTGCTATGTATCATCCTACACACCACACACTAATGTATTTTTTATTTTTTTTTTATTTTTTTTCAATTTTTTTTATTTTACTCTTCTTGAAATATTTATATTTTTTTATTCTTCATCCATACAATACATATTTAATAAGAGAAATAAATAAAAAAAATTATGATGTGCGGTGTGTAAGATGATGTAAAAATTAATTCTTTACTAAAAATCGCAACCTTTATTAAATCGGATTATCAAATCCTGCCGTTACAGATACAATTAAGTTCCACACATAGAAAAGCCCAACATATCTCCCGTGTGCTAAGTTTGGTGAATGGCGAGAAGTACCGATTGTCCCGTGATTAATGTAAACGACGATGAAATGAATACAAGGAATCATTTTATTTTCTATTGCATATGCTTTGGTATGTTTGGATAGTGAGATGACGTGGGATGATTTTAGATAAAAGTTAAAAATTGAATAAAATATTATTAGAATATTATTTTTTAATATTATTATTATTTTGAGATTTGAAAAAATTAAATTGTTTATTATATTTTGTGTAAAAATTTAAAAAAATTATAATTATGAGATGAAACTGTTTCTATGTTCAAACATGAACTTATGATATGTTTACCTTAATATTATACATCACTTAAATAGTAATATTTGATTCGTAAGATTTAAATTTTAAAATTTATTTTTTAAATTAAATTATGTTATGTAAGTATTTTATTAGATGAATTATTCATGCCGACTTATAAATAAAATTTTCTTCTATAAAATGATAAAATCTAATAATAATTTTGTAAGTGGTTTAAAAAATAGGATTTGCTACACAACCTCCTACTATTCACCCACACTCCACACTCCATATTTTTTAATATTTTTTTAAAATTAAAAAAAAATTAAATATTTCAAATTTTTTATTCACTATTCATATAAAAAAATTTGATAAAAAAAATTAAAAAAAAAAAGATGGAGTGTGGAGTGTAGTGAATAGTAAGAGGTTGGAAAGATTATTTTTTAAAAAATAAAGAGAGTAATTTGTTATTGCTTGGATTTCGATGCATCAAAGGAGGATTTCAGTAGATTCACACGGGCTCCCATTGTTCAGGAGAGAGCCTGTGTGAATCCAATGAAATCTTCCAATGGGAGTCTTTGTTCAGGGGTAGAAAGAAAAAGCCTTTTTGGACTCATCTTATGGGCTTGTTGTCGTCAATGTCGGACAAGATTTTGCTTTAAAAACTAGCTGGTAACCCCATCCAACGATTTACGCGCTCGCACATGTCAATAATATTGTAGCTTTTGTTCACAAATTTAGCTGTTAACATATCGGTAAATGGCATTGAAGTCTAACAAATGCTTAGATGTTGAATTAAGTTAAGATGAATTGAATTCTTTATTAATAGTAGTGAGTTGAAATGGTAAAGTGAGTTTTATTGAGTCTACCTAAGATGAGTTTAGATGTATTTGAATGTTAAGATCAGATTAGATGTATTTATAGAAAGTTAAAAAATATTGTAAGTTCTGCGTATAAAGATGTGTTGAGTTGAAAAAAATTGTTGATCCTAACGTGTAAAGAAATTTTGAGTTAAAATGAATTTATGATTTGCGAGTTGAGTGTTTGAATATTAGACTCAGCTTAAAATTAAATTGAACAAAATTAAATCCAAATTCCAAGAGAGCCCTTAAAAAAAAAGTATAGTGAAGGTCGAGTTGAGGTAAGAAAATAATGAAGTATGGAAGTCACGTGAATTTCTTTTTCCATTCTCATTCACACTAACAAACTTTTTCAACGTTATTTGGGCATGCATGCATCATCTTTAAATTTGTATTTTAAGTTTATCTCTTTTGTACTCATGGAGAGTGATAATTGTAGAAAGTAGAAACACCTATATATAATATATATATATATATATATAGTTGCTCAGGCCACTCTCATGGGCATTTATAGGCGGCTGTCACTTATTTTAGATTATATTTGAATGTTGAGTTGAGTTGAACTCTTTATGAATAGTAATGAGTTTTGTAGAGTTCACTTAATATGAGTTTAAATGTGTTCAAATGTTAAGATGAGTTTAGATGTATTTATGAAAAATTGAAAAAAGGTTATGGATTCTGCGTCTAAATAAGTGTTGAATTGAAAAAATATTGTAGGTCCCACGTGTAAAGAAATTTTGAGTTAAGATAAGTTTAGTAATTTAAGAGTTGAGTGTTTAGATATTAGACTCAACTTAAAATTAGATTGAATTAGATTAATCTCAGTTGAGTCTAACAATCAAACGGGACCTTAGTCAGTCGGTCATGTTATTTTTAAAGTATAAAATAAAAATAATTGTTTAAGATCAGATCAAGATTTTATAAATTTTATTCCAAATCCGATTGGAAACTAATATTTTGTCATAAAATAAAACCCTCCTTCTATAGAAGAATCCTGAATAGTTCAAAATTTGTCTAAGGATTAGTTTGGTCCAAGATTGATAGAATTTCTTGGTCCCGACAGTTAAAAACAATATTATTGGACAAAAAAACTCAATAAAATTGGAGTTATTTAAAGTAACGTGTTGTGGAGTTCCTAAAATCTGACGCGTCATTTTCAAGTTTAAAGTTTAAGATATAAACATGACCCACCTAATCTTCATAATACTTACCAGTTTAATTTATTTAACATATTTGATCAAGTCATGACTACTCATATACTTAAGAGTAATGCTTCGTACCAAACTTGAACGTTCCCTAAATTCTATAAGATCTGAAATCGTTACGGAAGCATACCCTCCGGTCCACCCGCACCTATAAACATATTAAAGAAAGCGAGATCCGCGGTTTACTATTTTCTTCAAGTTTATGTTACGCGGCTCCTGAACTGGATGACCCCACTCGTATATCAAGAAACAGAACTAGACGTCACGAACCTTTCCGGCTTCTATAACAACCAAAGGGTCCCTCCCTCAAATCGTACTTCACCCCGACACCAGAAACTCAAAACGAAACGAAACGAAACGAAACACGCGACGAGGCTGGCTAAATGGAGCCTAGCAGAAGTTTCAGGCTCCAGAGAGGATCTTCCTTACGAATCGTGAGGTCGTACAGCTCAGCGCTAGTATCGGAGACTATACCGCCGGAATGTGCCGGGATCGCCAGCTACGAGAGGCTCTCAAATTCCATGAGGCTGAGTAACGAGTACAGCATCAGCCTAAATAATAAAAAAGACAAAGATTGGGGGCTTCTCGGCAAGGTCTTCAGCTTCAGAAAAGCCTCCGGCAACGTAGAAGCCAAACGGGGCCCGGAGAATGTCAAGAGGAAGAAGAAACGGTCATCGTGGCTTCCCGATCCTCAAAAGCGGTGGCCCGTGCAGGGGTGGTGATGTAATAACCAGTAGTCAAGAGGGTTAAGAGCGTAATTTACTTGGCGTCTCCGTCGAGACATTATGACGCAGAAGTTGGGGGAAAAAACTCAATTAAATTAATTTAAAAATGAGCTGTCCTTTCTCAGTACGCTGTTCTTAATACAACTGTCAATTCCACTCTTTGTAATTGTTTTCGTTTGATTATTTAATTTATTGATTTGAGGCTTAAATTAACTTTTTTGTGCAATTTTTTTAACGGACGAGCCGTAGTAGTGGAGGGTGTGAACCCCGTATCATACACCCAAAAATCCTTAGGGACCATGATCGTGGGTGGTGCCAATCGGCCACACCATTGGTTTGTTGATTTGAGCTTATTTAATTGAAGATTGTTTAAAAAGTTAGGTATATATTTATAGACGGATCAATTACTTCCATGATATCTATCAATCACTAACTTCAACATTTTATGATTTGAAGAGATTGTCAAATGGATACTCTAAAGTCTCTACACCACATATTATTTACAAATAAAATTTTATCATTTAGGTGATATAGATGGTGCGTTCTATACACTATCTTGATAATAAAATAACTCTAGTCAAATAATTAGGGCTAAAAATCGAACATATCGATGTGGTTTTGGTCCAAAACTGCACCAACATATTTTTAAGATGCCAATACTGATTGAAATTGACCGACAAGGAGAGAGAGAACCAGCCAGAATCCGACAGTCAGTATCGATCGGTTCGGGGGTTTGGAGGTCGAATTTTGAGTCCTATGATTTCTACTTCTATCTCGACGTGCCATATTACAAATTCACAAGATTCACAACAAATCAACTCAAAAGAAATTAGTCCCACTGAAAATCAAAGATCAACCTACTCAGAAACCAAATCAAGCTCGTGCACTAGAGAAACCAAGAAAACAAAACCACTCAAAACCCACAAAACAAACCCCAACATAATAAATCACTTGAAGTGCCAAATTTTTCCTTGGGCGGCGAGATGAGAGATAGAGGAGAGTTAATAGATGAGAGGCAAATAAAGGGAGGTTGGTTTCTACTCGTTAGAATGGATGCCGCCGGTTGGCAAAGGGACGTGTTGCATGGCATTTGCATGGAGAGAGGCTACCGACTGGTGTGTGAGAGATGAGAGAGAGAGAGAGAGAGAGAGTCTAAAAGAGAGAAAGATAATTGGGAGAAGAAGAGGGGAGGGGAGGGGGAATTGAACCCTAAATCAAAACGACATCGTTTGGTGTATTGAACCAAAAGATATCGTTTCAATTTAATTTTTTTTTTGTAAACGGTATGTGTAAAACGATGCCGTTTAACTCACTTAAATGAAACGACGTCGTTTTACGTACAATATATTTAAAAAGGATAGTGCTAGGGTACATACAAAATGTGCACCCCAAATATGCACACCAAAGCAAATAGTTTTCTCCTCCTTTTTTTTCCTTTTTCTTTTAAACATTTTGTAAACATCCTTAATCATACAGGAAAAATAAAAAAATACAAATTAAATAATAGTTACTTCTTTAATCATTAAGAAAAAATTTAAAAAATTAAAAATTAAAATGTATGAGTAGGCACATTTGGTGGGCATATTTGGAAGTCATACTATCACTTTTCATTTAAATATATATATATTATCGGCTGGTTCGGCGATTTGAACATGATTCATACTGAGACTGAATCTGTCGATGTCGGTTTTAAGCATTTTCTACCACCAGCCGACTTGTTCTCTACTGGTTCCGGACTCCAGCGGTGGGTCAATGTCAGCAACGATCGGTCCCATCGATTTTTATATAGCCCTACAAATAATAATGCTAGATACAGTCCAATGGTATGTAAGTCCCTCGCACTGCCTTTGAAAAAAAATGAAGTTCACCATTAAAAAAATAATTTTTCTATGTGGGTCCCAGATTTATCTTCTTCTTTTTTTCAAAGGGAGTGCACAATACTAGTATTGCGCACCCTATTTACTACTGTTAGTCTTATTTGTTAGGATGATTTGAAATTACGTTCTATAAATTGAATTTGAAATCTAAAATTTTAAACAATTAAAATTCGATTAAAATTCAATACTAAATTTTCAATTTGGTAAAATCTAATCATTAGTTTTGTCCCAAATGAAAAGTTTAGATTTCAATAGCTCAAAGTGCAAATCTTTAATCCCAGATTCATCCATCTAACTATATTACAAAAGTTTGTGAAAGGGTACTACTACTTATGATCAAAGATATATTAAACTCAAGTGAACTAGAAGAAAGCATTGCATGTCCCTAAACTCAAATAACAAAGATATATTAAAGATGATAAATCATTAGAAAACAAATTGCACAATAAATACTATACTCAAATACTAATCAAAACATAATTATTATTTTATGATTTTTTTTATTGACACCGAATGTCTCAATTAATCCTAAGAGTACAAGTCATACTAGTCAAAATTGTAGGCTAGGAGGCTAGGTACCCGTACTTGGCCCCTGCCTAGGCGGGCAGGGCCACCCACCTACAACAAATGGGTCGACGCCCACCCAGCAACCAAGAGGGGGGAGGGGGAGTGGGGGTTGGAGGGCCTTGACCCCACCTGACCCATAATATATATAAATATATATTGAAAAAAAAATCCTATTTATAAAAACGTAACTTTTCTATCTCTCCTCTCATTTCTCTCCTTCCCCGTCATCCTCCCTTCCTTTCCTTTCTCATCTTCTCTTCTCCCGCTTCCTTTCATGCCACAATGGTTGTTTAGTGCATTCATAATCCTCCCTTCCTCTCCTCTCTCCCTTTCTATCCTCTCCTCTTATACCCTCTACTCTTCTCCCCTTCCCTTTTATGTCTCAATGGCCATTCACCACCCTTTCTTCTCTCTCATTTCTCTTTTTCCTCCCTCTTCTCTTCTTCTTCTCCTACTCTTTTAAACTAGCTTCTCTCTCCATTGTCAAGGGTCACGACCAAGTCATAATCTACAACAATAAGATCACGATTTGGCCATGGGTCTCTACAACCGTTGCAACCATGGGTTTGTATGTTTTATGACCCATGGTTGCAACCATGAGCCAAAAATACTTGCACATGGGCCACAGCTGCAGCCATAGGTCATGAAGATTTGTTCACATAGATGAAGATCTGTGTGATTTGTTGGATTTATAACTTTGTTTTAGTCTTTTGTTGGATTTATGAGATTTTCTTGATAAGGGTGGGCTCAAGGCCCGCCACACCCCCCTGGCTAGGGCATACATATATATGTATATCTATATACAATTTGTATATATTTATAAACAGTTTGTTAGACTTGTATTCATAAGCTTGTATTGCCTTTACCTCCTATATAAAAATTGTCCAAAGAGGCTAAGGCAATACAATCTTGTGAATACCAGTCTAACAAATTTAAAAACTACGTTATTAGTTATTAGTTTTTAAATTATGGTTATATTTACAAATTCTAATTTACGATTTAAATTATATAATAGTATTTTTTATATCCAAAAATAATTTTTAATGAGCACCTTTGGACTAAGTGAGGGGCAAGGCGGACATCTCATCCACCCCAACCCCTCGACACCGGGCCACCCCTGCCTCACGAGTACGGGGGTGTAAACACCGCCCCTGCATATGCGGGGTGTGGGGAAGGGTTGACCCCGCCCCCGCATATGCTGGTAGTACCCCTATTTATTGATTATATGCAATTTTGTTGAATCTTTTTGTAAAAAATGTGTTATCGGATGTTGGTGGCATTAATTCGCCCACCCGGCAAGCAGATGCAGATAATCACCCTTTCCAATGGCCATAAGAATTGTTTGCACCCAAGGGTTGGACCTCAAACCAAGAAGCATATTACCAAATCCAAGGCTCGTACCACTTGAGTAGGGATTATTTGTTATTTTATGATTTTCTCAAGCATACATTTGATTTTATCCTAGTCACTATAATCCTAGTCACTACAGAAAAAACATAAACATCAAGTAATGTTCCAGTCCAAACAAAACTAGGAATTATGCCACAAAAAGCACCTGTAGAACTTAAGTCCTCTACCCCAATGCCAATGTTAAGACGTTATACTTCACCATTCGTATCTTATAGTTTAGGCAATAGGAAATTAAAGAAAGAGATCCCATACAACACGTTGACATAATTTCTTGATGACTTTAGAGTTACTCTTAACAAGATCTTGACTCATAATCAGAAAATAAAAATGTACAATAATTGTTTCAATAAAAATGGCCATGAAGACGGACCATATATCAACTTTGAGTAACAAATATTAAGACCATGAAAAAACAAGTGAACTTTGAAGAAACCATTAGATTCATAGATGTTTCATATGATGGCCTATTAGAGAGAACAAGCAAAATGAAAATCACTCGCACAATAAATATTGAACTCAAATTGACAAATACTAGTCAAAAGACAAATTTTATTTTTTGCTTTTTTCCAGGCAAAGTTTTTTATTTTATTATCGTCACCACAAAAGACATATAATAAAACCTCAAGACCCGTTTTAAGTTTACCAACAGGACCTGTACAACTTGAAACAACTCTTCAAATCTTAAAATTTTAATGCAATAGGATGTTAATCAAATCCTATACCAGATGTTGACATAATAACCTCCACTCACTAGATTTTGTCCCAACCGTAAAATGGTACAATAATTAATCATGGCACTTCCCAACTAAAAACTCAACCAACAAATACGTTGAACGATTAAAATAAATGCTCACAATAATTCTCAAATGCGATTCGGGTACCAACTCGGATTAACCCGAGTAAGAACTTCGATCGGTACCCGATGAGATCCAAGTTTTTAAAATCCAGAAATCCAGTACCCGGATAACACCAAGACTTACAATAGTGTGTCATTGGCCCCACAATCCATATTACGTCGAAATGAAGGGGCTAGTGGCTGAACAAACAGACATAACCAAGCACACAACGATCTCACTGAGGAGTTCGAAAATAACGAAGCACATTGTTCCTGCGGAGAAATAGATTTTGCCTCCATCTCACCGATCCGCCCCCACTTGGACATCCCTACCCACCCTTACGCTCCACCCATATGCACGATCTGTTCTGTCGTCCTCAACCTCTTCTTCCGTGCGTGGACTTCGCCGCCAAGATCTGGATACGCCCCTTCTGCTACAAACGCCACCACTTCCCTCACTACTCCATGATCTCTGAGACCAACCACACCGGCGAGCCCTATGAGAAGTATATCATTGTGCCATATTTCCTCCCATAAAATCCTGACCCTCATTTTTGTCATTCTCTCACCCATGTTTTTGTTCATGCTTGATACTTGCATGATTGACGAGGAGATGGTGTTCGTCAAATCAAGCGCGGCATTGGAACAAAGAAACAAGCCAGAAACCTCAAACCAGAATCCCCATAACGTTTTTAGCACAGATAGAATAAAAAATCAAAGAGATAATGTGACTGATAATAGAAGGTGACTGTGTGCAAAGAGAGAGAGCTAGTTAAAGTTATAAGTTGCTTTAAGTTTCAAGAAATCGTCAAATTAATAAAAAATAATTTGTCGTCAAACACAATTTACGAGGTCTACACTCTACACAATGTATACATTCTCCCATGAAATAAGTAATCCTCTACCATTAAATAAGAAAAAAAAAAATATGCCCACAAACACCATTTTATGAGGTGCATACCCGATGTACACCCGAAAAAAAGGTAATATCGATTTCCGGAACCCATCATCACTGTTGCTCATCTGATGCCTCAATATATAAAATCTCGTTACTTTCATTTTCTCTATGAAAGCCAGAGAGAGAGAATACATATATTCAATTATTTATGTATTTATTAATGCATGTAGGATGAGACTTAATTCAGGATCTTTGGTGGAGTTGACCATGGACGAGACTGCCACAGTAATGAAGTCTCGGAGCCGCCACCCCCTCACCAAACCGTGAAGAGAATGAGATGGTTGAAGACAGACGAGGAGTGCATCATGGTAGTCTGGGAGATGCTCAGCCAAAAAAATTTCGCGAGATCAACGACATGTCCAAGATCCTTTTGTATTGGCGGTCAATTTCTCCAGGGTTGGGTGACCCGATTTTCAAACCAGATTTTATTCAATCCGAAAGTTGCATCCGGAATCCAGTTATCAGTATTCCAGATAAAAAAAATAAAAAAACCGACACAGTTGAACAACCTTAATTTAGGACTTGTCAGACTAGTTGTCATTTTAGTGACAAAAAAGGGAATAGCGTATACATAGCAATTAATTGATAGCATAGGCAACATTGCCAAAATTTTAAAACTTT
This sequence comes from Pterocarya stenoptera, assembly GCA_003123785.1. Lineage (NCBI taxonomy): Eukaryota > Viridiplantae > Streptophyta > Magnoliopsida > Fagales > Juglandaceae > Pterocarya > Pterocarya stenoptera. The sequence continues at coordinate 175,974 of QEOT01005571.1, read as the reverse complement.
GAAAGGTCGAGTTTATGTACTTTCCAAAAATAAGGATGACCACTAGCTCAACATACCGAGCCTACTTGCTCAATGTCTATTTATTAAGAAAAACATGTCAGGATGATTTGTAATAACTTCAAATAAATTAGGCATGATTTGGATAGTGAAACTATCTTCAACTTATCTATCTAATCATTATAATTTTTTCAAACTTTCTAATAAAATACAATAAACAATTCAATTTTTTCTAATTTTAAAACTAAAATAATACTAAAATAATATTTTATTCAAATCTCATCTCAACTCAACTTACTAACTAAATCAACTTACTAACTAAATCAGGCCTACGTCTTCCACCAAATTAAACTGCAAAGATTATTAATAAATAATCTTCTACCAAATTATCCCTCCTCGCGAATATACTAAATTGTAATCATAATGGATTACAATGCTACTGTTGAAGAAAAATAACCATCGCTAAAGTATAGTAATTTGCCAATGGTAGACACACCCCGATGTGAGGGATGGCATACAAACAAAAAACAGTTTTAAATCCTAGTGTCCAACGAAAATTATCATACTCGATTTCATCACTTCAAATTAAGAGTGTAAATTTAAACTAAAAAATCGGTAAACTGGTCCGAACCGAACCGATTTTATCGGTTTTGAACCGGACCGGTCCGATTCCAGTTTTGAAATTTTCTGGACAGAACCGAACCAAACCAGTTGATAAAATATATATAAAAAATAATATTTTATATATAAGTTTTATACTAAATTAAAATAATACAAAATATTTTTTATATATTAATATCTAAGTTTTATATATAATTTATAATTATATGTGAAATTTTTATATATATAATATAATTATATATCATATATGAAATAATTTCATTTTATAAATTATAACATAAAATGTTAATCTTAAATATAAACATTTGTAATTTGTTTGATCGTATGCTATTAATATAATTATATATAAGATAATGTTATTATAAAATAAAAGTTTAATCTTAAAAATGAAAATGTAATATTAGACTATTAGCTATACTAATAGTCTAATATTAATACTATTAGTCTAATATTATACTAATGTCAAATTTACATTTTAAAAAAATCAAAAAATCGGACCGGACCGGAAACAGGTAAAATTGAAAGTACCGGTTTATGAGGGTAACCGGTGCGTAATCAGTTTTGAAAAATGCAAAACCGGTCATACCAGTTTGGTCTAAAATTTTGTCCAAAATGGGACCAGACAGGACCGGTTACACCCCTACTTCAGATTATGAATTGCATACACAAAAGCTACTTCGAAGAATCTACAACAACTCAAAAGCTATACTAGGATTCAAACCTTAAGATTATGTTTGGATGTTTTATCTTACTCAAAATTTTCATCTCATCTCATCTTATCATTACAACTTTTTCAAATTCCTATATAAAATATAATAAACAATTCAACTTTTTCAAATCTCAATACAACTTTTTCAAATTTCAATTTAACTTTTTCAAATCTTCAAACTAAAAAATAATATTTTAAACTTTAAAACAAAACACAAAATTCTCATCTCACCTCCCAAACATAATCTAAGTCTTTTCTTTTGCCAATGGCCTCATGCTGCTGGACACATTTCCAAGTTTTAAGCGACCAAAACGATTTAAATATGGGTATACAATTAATGATCTCAAAAAGGTTGCAAAAATGCACCAGACAAGTCTTGCCCATTACATAGTCGTGTCCTCTCCAATTGCTGAGATACGATAGATGACATCGATCGTGTATGAGCCTAACAAAATAATCATGTATGAGCCTAGCAAAACAAAGTATAGAGCCTTAGCTATTAGGGATATAAAATACATGACAGGCTCCAAATCAAGGTAACAAAATTCGACCTCAACCTTTTGATCCATGACTCATAAAAATGTGATCTTCAAACCAAAACATCACATGGTTTAAAAAGGTATCCTAAAATAGATATAAGCTTTAAACTCAAGATCACATGGTTAAAAATTAAACCAAAACATGGATTTAGCTAAAGACATCAATTCTTTGAACCATCCGAATATCTCTTTGCACAAAAATTCATATATTTGAATATAACATCAAATATCTTCAAACTAATATTATCAAGACCTTTGATAATTTTATTGGAGAATTCTAAGCCTCTTATATACATGTTAGAATATTAGTTTGAAGATATTTAATGTTATATTCAAATAAGATATCCATGTAGACTAAACTTACAAAGGAATAACTTTTATGAAGGAAATTTTGTGAAAAGATACATACAAGAACTTTGAATCAGGCTTGCAAAAGAGCTTAGAAAAGCTACCCGAAAATGTCTTTTGTGTTCTTTCAAAGAAAAGTGTAAATGAGAGATAGTTTGTGTGGGAGGGCTGAATGGTTTCTTACACAGTTATAGAAGATGATAAGGCTGAAATGAAGCTTAAGTGTTGGTCTTTTGTACATAATATAATATACAACAATCAACACAAGATATTTTCTCTAGGTGAAGTGTAAAATAGAAAGAGTGAGATGGTCTTGTAGCCCTTTTCTTCAAATCCCACATGGGCCCTCTTGAGCAAATTTGATCAGCCATGTGGGGTGCAATTACTTAACCAATAAGCAATACTAAGATGGCCAAATTCATGGGCCTTAATGCTAAAATGGCCATACTTCAATAATTTCTATGGTCCTCCTCGCTATTCGAGTAAATGAGGATGTCATCTATGAATACCACAACAAAACTATCAAGATAGAGCCTGAATATTCTATTCATCAAGTCCATGAATGCGGCTGGAGCATTGGTTAACCCAAAAGGCATCACCAAAAACTCGAAATGGTCGTACCATATCCTAAAGGCAGTTTTTGGCACATCCAGTTCCTTGACTTTCAGCTGATGATATATGAATCTCAAGTCGATCTTTGAAAATATTGCTGCTCTTTGCAGTTGATCCGACAAAACGTCAATGCTAGGTAACAAATACTTATTCTTAATCGTCACCTTGTCCAACTCTCTATAGTCCATGCACATCCTCATAGATCCATCTTTCTTCTTCACGAGTAGCACAGGTGCTCCCAATGGGAAAGAACTGGGGTGGAAACCCCTTTTTCAAAAGTTCAACTGGAGAGTGTTATATTTTGAATTTTTTTACCAAGTTAATGGATAGATCTTGGTCCAAATTTGGCCACCTTACATTGCTTCATGGCTGACTGATCAGATTTGCTCAAGAGAACCTACATGATACTTGAAGTGAAGGGCTACAAGGCTACCTCACTTTTTCCATTTTACACTCCACTTAGAGTAAATATCTTGGACTGATTTTTCTATATTGTATTGAATAGAAAAAATCAACACTCAAGCTTCATTTCAACCTTATCAACATCCATAACTTGTGTAAGAAGCCCTCCAGCCTACTTCCCTCACAAATCATCTATTATTTACACTTTTCTTTGAAAAAACACAAAAGACATTATCGAGCAGGTTTTCTGAACACTTTTGCAAGTCTAATTCAAAACTCTTGCAAGTGTCTTCTCATAAAGTTTCCTTCATGACAATTGTTCATTTGTGAGTTTAATTTACATTGATGCCTTATTTGAATATAACATCAAATATCTTCAAACTAATATTCTAATATGTATATAAGAGGGTTAGGATCTTCTAATAAAATTATCAAAGTCATTGGAATAGGTTTAAATCACAAAAGATCCAAACTTTCTTAAAACATAAACTGTTTTTCCTATTCCAGTTTCTGAGTTTCTAGATATCAGAAAATCTTTCATCAAAACCTTTAATCATGCAACAAATCATCAACTAATAATCATATACACATGCTAATAGTATTCCATAAAAAATTTGAATCAAGATATATCTATTAGCTTGATCAAAAACTCCAAAATATAACACTCCAGCTTATTGCCCAGAATGACTTTTTCTGGGGTTTAAACAACATTTGACCAATCGAACGATCTTCAAATTGAACAAATAAGGTATCTATGTAAACTAGACTAAAAAGGAACTACTTTTATGAAAGAAACTTTGTAAGAAGACACTTATAAGAACTTTGAATCAGGTTTACAAAAGAGTTCACAAAAGCTGCCCGAGATTGTCTTCTGTGCTCTTTCAAAGAAAAGTGTGGAGATAATTTGTGTGGGAAGTGAGCTGGAGGGCTTTTTACACAAGTTATGAAAGATGATAAGACTGAAATGAAGCTTGAGTGTTGATCTTTTATACCCAATACAATATACAAAAATCAACCCAAGATATTTTCTCAAGGTGGAGCGTAGAATGGAAAGGCTAAGGTGACTTTGTAGCCCTTCACTTCAAATACCCTCTAGGACCCTCTTGAGCAAATTTGATCAGCCATGTAGGGGTGCTATTACTTTAGCCAATAAGCAATGCTAAGGTGGCCAAATTTGTGGGCCTTAATGCTAAGGTGGTCACACTTAGATGATTTCTGGGTTCCTCCTCGCTTTTGGGGAAATTAGGATGTCATCTACGAATACGACAACAAAACTATCCAGATAGGGCTTGATATTCTGTTCATCAAGTCCATGAATGCGGCTGGAGTATTGGTTAACCCAAAAGGCATCACCAAAAACTCGAAGTGGTCGTACCTTGTTTTAAAGGCGGCTTTTGGCACTTCCACTTCGTTGATTTTTATCTAATGATCTCTGAATCTCAGGTCGATTTTTTAAAACACTATTGCTCCTTGCAGTTAATCCAACAAATCATTGATCCTAAGTAACGGATACTTATTCTTAATCGTCACCTTGTTCAACTCTCTATGGTCCATGCACATCCTAATATATCCATATTTCTTCTTCACGAATAGAACAGGTGCTCCCCAAGGCAAAGGATAAAACCCTCTTCCAAAACATCAACTGGAGTGTTATATTTTTGAATTTTTCACCAAACTAACGGATAGATCTTGGTGCGAATTTGGTCACCTTAGTAATTCTTCTTGACTAAGTAATTGCACCCCCACATGGCTGATCATATTTGCTCAAGAGGGCCTAAAGGGTACTTGAAGTTGAGGGCTACAAGGCCACCTTACTATTTCCATTCTACACTCCACTTAGAGTAAATATCTTGGGCTAATATTTGTATATTATATTGAGTAGAAAAGACCAACACTCAAGCTTTATTTCAGCCTTATCAATATCCATAACTTCTGTAAGAAGCCCTCCAGCTCACTTCCTACGCAAAACATCTCTTCTTTATACTTTTTTTAAAGAACATAAAAGACATTCTCGGACAACTTTTTTGAACTCTTATGCACGTCTGATTCAAAGATCTTGTTTCTTCCCACAAAGTTTCCTTCATTAAAATTGTTCCTTTGTTAGTCTAGTTTACATGGATACCTTATTTTAATACAACATTGAATATCTTCAAACTAATAATCTAACATATATATATATAAAGCTTAGGATCCTCCAATAAAATTATCAAAGTCATTGGAATATGTTTAAATCACAAAAGATCCAAACTTTCTTAAAACAGAAACTATTTTTCTTCTTCCAATTTCTGAGTTTCTAGATCTGAGAAAATATTTCATCAAAGCCTTTAATCATACAACAAATCATTAACCAATAATCATATACTCATGTTAAAAGTACTCCAAAAAAATTCTGGACCAATATCTATTTATTAGCTTGGTCAAAAACTCCAAAATATAACATACTCTCCAGTTTATTGTCCAAAATGACCTTTTTGGAGTTTAAACAACATTTGACCGATGAAACGATCTTCAAATCGAACAAATAAGGTATCTAGTAAACTACGCTCACAAAGGAACAACTTTTATGAAGGAAACGTTTTTTGTTTAATAAGTAACTTTCATAAAGAAAATTTTGTGAGAAGACACTTACAAGACTTTTGAATCAGGCGTGCAAAAGAGCTCAGAAAAACATTTCCTCTAAGTGGAGTGTAGAATGGAAAGAGTGAAGTGGCTTTATAGCCCTTCACTTCAAGTACCCTCTAGACCCTCTTGAGCAAATTTGATCAGCCATGTGGGGTTGCAATTACTTAGCCAAAAAGCAATGTTAAGGTGGCCAAATTCATGGGCCTTAATGCTAAAATGGCCATACTTAGATGATTTCTATGTTCCTCCTTGCTTTCCGAGTAAATTAGGATGTAATCTATGAATGCGACAACAAAACTATCTGGATAGGGCCTAAATAGTTTGTTCATCAAGTCCATGAACGCGGCTGGAGCATTGGTTAACCCAAAAGGCATCACCAAAAACTCGGAGCGGTCGTACCTTGTCCTAAAGGCAGTTTTCGGCACATCTTGTTCCTTGACTTTCAGCTGATGATATCTGGATCTCAAGTCGATCTTTTGAAACACTGCTGCTCTTTGAAGTTGATCCAACAAATCGTTGATACTGGGTAACATATACTTATTCTTAATCGTCATCTCGTTCAACTCTTTATAGTCTATGCACATCCTCATAGATCCATCTTTCTTCTTCATGAATAGCACAGATGCTCCCCAAGGCGAAGAGCTAGGAAGATAAAATCTTTTTCCAAAAGTTCAACTAGAGAGTGTTATATTTTGGAGTTTTTTACGAAACTAACGGATAGATCTTGGTCTAAATTTGGCCACCTTAGCAATGTTTCTTGGCTAAGTAATTGCACCCTCACATAGTTAATCAAAATTGCTTAAGAGGACCCAATGGTACTTGAAGTGGAGGGCTACAATACCACCTCACTCTTTCCATTCTACACTCCACTTAGAAGAAATATCTTTGGTTAATTTTTGTATATTGTATTGGGTAGTTAAGACCAACACTCAAGTTTCATTTCAGCTTTATCATCTTCAATAACTTATGTAAGAAACCCTCTGGCCCACTACCCACGCAAATCATCTTTTCTTTATACTTTTCTTTGAAAGAACACAAAAGACATTTTTTGGCAACTTTTCTAAGCTCTTTTGCACGCCTGATTCAAAGCTCTTGTAAGTGTCCTCTCAGAAAATTTCCTTCATGAAAGTTGTTCCTTTGTAAGATTAGTTTACATAGACATCTTATTTGGGTCACGACATCAAGGGGCTTCAAGAGAGACAAAAGTGGGTCACGACATCAGGGGACTTCGAGGTTTTAATTTTGGTCCAGGGAGAGGGTAGGCGGAGATGTCCGTGTCGCAAGAAGGGACGTGCGAAGGGGAGGCGCAGCCATGCGAGAGGGGGATGGAATGGGCATGCCTAAACCCAAATTCATGCATTTATGTGGAAAAAGGTGAGGGGAGTAAATTTCAAAATCTCCTGATGTGCATCCAAACAATAGTTAAGATGTAAAGCATACGTGTCAATTAGATATTAGAAGGCTTTTATTTGGGAGAGATTGGATGAACCTGTTCTAAGATTCTCTTTCATATTTTCGGATGAAACGCCTGTTCGAAATTGTGAAATTATATTTATGGGCACTTTGAAGTTGAGTTTCGATAAACGATTTTCACTATAAGTTAAAATGAATATTTAAAATTTTTCCATACCAATTTATCATGTACTTTTTCGGAGTGAATAGTAACTTCGATAAGCACTCCAAGTGCAATGATTTTAAAATTATAGTATAGAATGTCCAAATTGGTTAGAGAAGTTTTATTTTAAAACTTGGCAAGATCTTAGCCCCACATAGTGAACAGTATTAGACACTTGATACCATGACGTTGAGTTCGATGGATTTAAATGAATCAATATGTGAGATCATAACACCTAAACAAAAGCTCTATTCCATTCAACCAATCAAATGATACCAAACCAAAGAGGATTTACCCTCTAGTAAAACCTTATATAGTTGGAATCCAACTGAGAATCCAAAAGTATGGTTGAAATCGAAATCCTAAACGATTTTATCTAAATCCTAAAGTTGACCTCCAAACCCTAACTAAATCGATTCCTGGCATTGTGTTTAATCACTTGATTAGATTTCTTCCACATGCTATTAATCCTTAAAAATTATATTATGACATCATTATACAACATTTTTAACCTTGGATATTTGATTTGGCCAAGAGAAATTAAATTTGGGCTTCATAGCAACCTAAACCCTCTTAAAACTCGAAATTGAGGCCCATTCAGTTTAGGCCCATAAGGCCCATGAATTTGACCACCTTAACATTGCTTCTTGGCTAAGTAATTGCACCCCCACATAGCTAATCATGGTGACTAATTGCAACATTCTATCTGAATTTCTTTCAAGGAACTTATAGGTGTTACTTATAAAAAATTAAAAAATTAAAAAAAAAAAAAAAAGGAACTTATAGGTGTTGCTGCCATTGAGGGCTAAGTGAACAGAATTGTGATATCGTATATGACTGATAGTGCAGTGTAATTGCAGCCATTGAAATGCACTTATCTTAGTTAGAGGCATTCAGAATCTAATAAAAAACCCTATAACATACAACTACAATACTTTGTGCTGTATTATTAGAGGGCAACCAGTCTTTTACATATGAAAAATGCCAAAAACCCTTCAATGTCAGAAGATTTGAAGAACTCCCACACCAGCCCACTGCCAACGAATTCCAATAAAACACAATTAATATTTATCTTTTCTATCTTTAAAATTACTAAAAAAATGTATGGTTCTCAAATTCTTCAACCTAAGATCAAGGCATAACATGACTAATATGCTAATACTTGTTAATTGTATCTTGAGACCATTTATGGAGCACCTTGTCCAAGTAAAATAGCTTTTCCACGGTTAGATTTCCCAATATTGTATGTCCAAGTAAATTTCTTTCTCTGAGATATAAAATTTGATTTCTTTTTTTCTTTTTTGATAAGTAAGATAAAATATAAATACTAAAATCTATAGTTGAATGAATTGAATAGCCAAGATATTGTTGTAAATAAAAAGGAAAATTTGATGGAGTATATATACCTCAAAAGCCACGTGGACTAGCGAGTGTTGTAAGGTTGTTGATGTATCTCAGCTATCCCTTTCATCTGGTAAGTAAGAAATCGTGGGCTTCGCGAGCTGAAATAGAGACGAGCACAAAAAGAGCAGCACAGGACAATGGAACACAGCATTGGGGAGACCCCAGGAAAACTCCCTTGTGATCTCCCCCTCAAACCAAAAAGCGTCAAAGTTTTTTATTATAGTTGTTGTGACCCGCCATGCAAGCGCACCTGTCATGGCAAAGGTTGGATGACAAAGATGAAAAGGACTCAAGCCCCACTCAAACTCTGGCCTTTCGTCCCAACTAAGTCTTATACATCCATTTACATCATCGAGTTACATATAACGTCAGAAACAAATGATTGTCATAGCAACATCACCTCCGATGTTGCATATCATGCACAAAGCTACTTTGAAGAATCTGCTGCGACTGAGAAGCACCAGAGAAGTCAAAGCTATCTTAGGAACCAAACCTTCAAGTACTGTTTGTTGCCAATAAAATCATGGTGCTGGACACCTTTTCCACATCTTCAACCTCCTCAAAAGAAAATCTAATCCCCAAAAGGATTTAAATACAGGTATACACGATTGAAGATCTCAAAGGGTTGCAGAAATCCACCACACAAATTCTCCCAATTACATGTATGTCCTCTCAAATTGCTGGTACAATGGATGACAGAGGAGAAAATACATACACGATTCCAAAACACAATAATAATGTACAAGCTTAGCAAAACAAACTACAGAACCGAAGCTGTAAGCATGCATAAACACAAAGACAGGCTCCTAATCAAAGTAACTAAAAAAGGTCCACAAGCTATTTACAAAAGCTGGCCCTATGAGTGACTAATTGCAACATAGTATCTGAATTTATGTCAAGAACTTACGGTGTTGCCGCCATGGAGGGTTTCATGAAGAAAATTGGGATATCAGGTATGACGGATAGTGCAGTGTAATTGTAGTCATTGAAATGCATTTAACTTGAACAGGTTGGAGAACATTAAATTGCAAAGATTCCTTTATTAAGATAAGGCATTCGACATTAAATAATAAGCCCTATAGCATACAACTACAATACTGTTTGCTTTATTATTTGGGGGGAACCATAGTTTTTTTGCATATGAATAAATCCAGAAACCCTCTACCATGAAAACACTATGTCAGAGTATTTGAAGAACTCCCCAAATAGCCCACTGCCAACAATTCCAATAAACCACAATTAATATTTTATCTATTCTATTTTTCAAATTACTAAGAAAATGCACTTTTCTCAAATTCTTCAAACCAAAATTATTTCTAATGGAGCACCATTTTCCAGGTAAATATCTTTTTCATGGCTAAATTTCCGAATGTTCTTTGTCCAAGTAATTATCTTTTTCTAAGACATAACTTGAATGAATTGAATAGCCCATATCCCGTTGGAAATAAAAGGAAAATTTGATAAAGTATACCTCAAAAGCCATGAGGACTTGCAAGTGCATTCAGTTGTAATGCTGCTGACGTAGCTCAGCTATCTCTTTCATCTGGTAAGCAAGAAATCATGAGCGTCGCGAGCTAAAATAAAAACGAACGCAGAAAAGGCAGCACAGGACAACGGCACAAAGCGGTGGGGAGACCCCGGGCAAACTCCCGTGCGATCTCCCCCATCACAACAAAAAACGTAGCACTTTTTTATTATGTTTGTTGTGACCCGCCATGCAAGCGCACCTGTCATGGCAAAGGTCGGATAACAACGATGAATGGGGACTCAAGCCAACTCAAACTCGGCCCTTACGTCCCGACTAAGTCTTATACATCCATTTACATCATCGAGTTACATATAACGGCGGCAACAAATGATTGTCATAGCAACATCTCCATTATTGTGCTCACACGTATCATGCACCTACGGGGGGCCAGCAACCAGGAACCCTTGTTGTGAAATCGTTTAACTCCGTGATAGCGAAGGTGTAGATTGCCTTCGGATTCAAAAGCTGCATCAACTGAACACCATGTCTGTCCAAAATTATCGACGTCCCTACAACGAAATGAGACAAAACAAAGGTACTTCCCGTCTCCTGTTGAATTTTACAATTTTCAAAGTCAAATAAGACCAAGTAGAGAGGGAAACATTCCAGCGAGAATAACTTACAATGATATAACGAGGAACAAACCTAAGAAAAAAATGAATCACATCCATCAAAAGTGAAGCGATTACTCGAGGGATCTGGAAAACACAAGAAAAATAAAAGCGGATTAGAAAGTTATATATTAGGGATCGATTCCAAAGTCACATAATTATTAATCAACGACACAAGATAATTAAACCGCATCCAAACCTTGAATCAAATCTCTCGGAATGATATTCCCACGCTAGGGATAGTCAAACCAAATATTTTGCAGAGTCAATCGATTCAACCTCTTGAAGCTGCCGATGCGTAGCTCTCGAAGCGATCTAGCCGTATTTGATAACAAAAGGCATGGCAGAGAAGCCATGTAGAAGAGATCTGCAAGAAAAACATGAAGGAATCGAGGAGGGGTAGGCGCAACAAGCGTCAACGATGGCTTTGCGGGTTTTTTTCTTTTTTTTTTTTAAGGCTTTCTTATTTATTATCTTCACCTATATTTAAGTTTTCAAGCTGCGTTTGGATATTGACAACAGTTAAGTTGAATATTAGATAGTATTATATAGGGTATATTTAAACTGAATTTAAAATATATTTAAATGTTAGGATGGATTTAATATTTTTTATAAGAAATTGAAAAAAATTATAGATCTCATGTATAAAGATGTGTTAAGTTGAAAAAGATTATAGATCTGACGTATAAGGAGATTTTGAGTTGAGATGAGTTTAATAATTTAAGAGTGGGTATTTAGATGTTAAACTCAGTTTAAAATTAAATTGAGCTTAACCGAATTTTACAATCAAACACAGTAAGTTTTCCTACATATTTAATAAGAAAAAAATTAAAAAATTATAAGTAGTATGTGATTTGAAGATAATGAGTATATTTTATTTTATTTTTTAAGACTAGAAGTTTTCCTTGTTGCTTATCATTCCATATCATAAATTCTATGTATTTTAAAATTATTATTTATTATTTTTATTTTTATTTTATTTTTATTAAACTAATTAAATTATTCTACTTATCATTTATATATCATATATTTATTATAAGAAAAATAAGAATAAAATAAAATAAATATGATGTGTAGTATACCATAATGAGAACTAGAATTATTGTTCCTTGTTAGGGACTACATTATATGATGCAACGAGTGGTTGCAATTGGATAACAACTTGAAGATTGACGGGTAATATGCGACCACGTGTAACTTGACACGTCGGTGTGCGTTGTCCGCACGCATTCTAGGAATTCTTCTGTCCTGTCCGTCTGATCTTGATCTTGTGAAATACTACATTGACCGCATACAACCGACTGACCGAGTAACAGGCTGGCTAACAGCGTAATTCTCACTCATTTTAGGTATTATCCGTGTGAAAAAGGTTTTCTTTGTTAATTGTTATTAGGCCTCGGTTTCACATCTCATTTCACTTCATCTTATTTTATTTTATCTAATTATTATAATTTTTTTAAATTTTTAAAAAAAACTTTTTAAAATAAATTTTTTTAAAATAAATAATTTAACTTTTTCAAATGTTAAAATAAAAATAATATTAAAAATATATTTTTTAATAATATTTTATTTAATTTTTAATTTTAATCTCAACTATTCTAATCTCATCTGCAAAATCAAACCAACTCTAAGTTTTGCTTACGAATTACGAGGCTACAATGTCACGACTAACGTTGCCATCTCATTTTTACCATACTTTTCAAAAATAACATCTTTTATGGCTAATTATTTCTTTTTTTAAAAAAAAAATATAAAACTAAATTACTAATAATAAATATCATCTCATCAGAGTAGAATTAGTCAGATAATAAATTGATCTCAATTTATCTTATTATTATAATTTTCTTAAATTTTTAAATAAAATATAAGAAATAATTTAATTCTAATGAATATCATCTCGACAGAGTAGAATTGGGTCTTCTTTGAATAAAAAATTGATCTCAATTTATCTCATCGTTATAATTGTCTTAAACTTTTAAATAAAATATAATAAATAATTTAACTTTTTTAAATTTTAAAACAAAAATTATATTAAAAAATTATATTCTAATAATATTTATTCAATTTCCATTTCAACTTAACTCACTATCCAAATCTCTGCTTAAAATATAAATATCTTCAATCTTTTCGCATAAGCAACATTAAAACCTTGTTTGAATACAATAAGTCTCTCAACTCGGATTCTTTCACTCTCTCTCTAAGACTCGCCCAAACCCTCCTCTCAAAGACTCTCTCGTCCGATCTTAGCTGGGGGGAGGGGAAGCTTCGGCTTCCTCTTCTCCTTTCCTCTCCTCCCTATCTACCGTCGTCTACGACGGCTTCTTTGTGTTTTTTTGTTGTTTTTACAGGTTTCGGCTGAATAAAGGGGAGGGTGTCAATCCGAGCTGATCTGGTGGAAGTTTTCTACACGCGTACTTTCGGAAGAACCATCGACCGCTGATTTAGCAGCCATTCGCTTTGGGTGCCATTTAGAACGACGTGTCACACCCACGCGTGGATTACAAAGAACACGTGGCATACGCGACCCACCGCGTAACACATCGCGTCGGAGCCATGTGCGGCAGCTCAGGGCCCAGTACACTGGCACTATCTCGACTGGCTGTTTGGCTCCTTCCCGAGTGGCGCATGACTTCACGCCACCACCGATCCTAATCTGTGTTTTTGTTTTCCGATTCAGTTGCTGTGTTTGGTGGCTATTTGTAGTGTTTGGTTTGGTTTGGTTTTTGTTGTAGGATTCTGTAATTCCGACTCTATGTCAATGTGTTTTTTATCTGGAGTTGTTTGTTTTGTTGGCTTTTTTTGTAAGAGTATTTGGTGAAATAGGCCATTAGACTTATATCCATAGCTTTTTGTTGGCTACTTCTCCTCTTTTGGAGGATGGAGTTTGGTGGGATACTTCTCCTACTTTAGAGGATGGAGTTTTGGCTGTTGGTTGGAGGATGGAGTGGATACTCTCTTTTGAGAGTTTTTTGTTTAGACAATGCCATCACACAGCTTTGCGTATGAGAAACTCTGAATATAATTTAGTTGTAATTTTGAGTCACAGTTGTAACTCCTTGTGGAATGAATGAATTGAGGTCTATTTATATAAAAAAAAAAAAAAGTCTCTCAACTCTTCTCGTATCATTTTATTTAATCATTACAACTTTCTTAAACTTCCAAATAAAATACAATAAAAAAATCACTTTTTTATTTTATACACTGATTTTTATAATATATCATACATCAATTTATATATTTTTTCTCATATTATTTAAATATTCTTTTTAATTTTTGTATTCATTTTAAATATTTCTTCTAACTATCAATGAGTTTGCAGCACCTCATATCTTTTGATATTTGCAATATATTTCCCATATACTATGTGATATAAATTCATCATATACACAAAATAAAAGTACAAAAGCCAAACAAAAATTATAAATAAAGTCAAGATGAAAAAATAAGATTGTATTATGAAAATATTCTTAATAAATTCTTGGATACATTATGAGAAACTAGTCTATGAAGTAAAAATATGAGAGAACATAGGGAAATAAGAATGGAAAGAGAAATTAAAAAAAAAAATAGATGATGAGTTGTAACCACTACATGTAGCGGGTTTACTGTAGACAAATGGAAAATACATATAGGATACATAATCCATGGGACATTAGTTTGGGACAAATATTTGCACTTTTAGAAGAAAAATGTATTTTACATAACCCATAAGAACAAACGTCTCCTTAAGTTGTCAATAGTAAAAATCTTTTTTTTTTTTTTTAATATCATTATGATCAACAACAGAAAATATATAGTACGCGAGGTAAGACTAATCAAACATAATACTTAATAGTAATAGTTAGACCTTTTATCCAGGGTGCAAATTACAAAAATTTGGCAAACTGATGGTTTTAAAATTTATGATGCAAAATTTTAATAAAAAAGAAAAGAATTTAAGGGTCAATTTAGCTCCATTTGGATTGAGAGATAAGTTAAGATAAGTTGAGATTGTTTGTAAATTATAGTAAAATTTATGAGTTGAGATGGTTTTTAAAAATTTTGTTGAATATTGTGGAAATTGGTACATCGCTTGAGCAGAGTCTCTAGCTACTCGAGCAAAGGCAAGTCAAAGAGCTCCGCTCGACACCGCTCGAGCGAAGGGAAGTTAGAGAAGGTTGCTCAAAGAACCGCTCGACACTTGGCTCGAGCTATTATGGGAAACAAGTTCGCTCAATGCGCTAGACACGTCACTCGAGCTAACATCAGTAATTTTGAAAATAATAGGATTTCCACCGCATGATGTATAAATACTATTTATTCTTGACTTGTGGTCGTACTGTGTGAATAGTAGTCACCCAACACTATTGTATTGTGATTCCTCAAGAAATAAAAATCTTCTGCAGCTCTCATGGACATAGGCAATTTGCCGAACCACGTAAATCATTGTGTCATGTGTGATTACTTTTTTCGTATTTACTTTTACGTTATTATCATTGTTTTTCACAACAATTGGTATCAGAGCCAATATTCAGGTCTGAGGAAAAACGATAGTTGGAGCGGAGGTGAAAGTATCAGGGATCGAGAAGTTCGATGGCACGGATTATGGATACTAGAGGATGCAGATAGAGGATTACCTCTATGGGAAGAAACTTCATCTTCCACTGTTGGGGATAAAGCCAGACAGCATGTCAATTTCTGATTGGAACCTGTCGGCTCGACAAGTTTTGGGGGTTATTCGACTAACCCTGTCAAGATTCGTTACACACAACGTTATCAAGGAGAAGACGACTGCAGATCTCATAGCGGCTTTGTTAGGTATGCATGAAAAGTCATCAGCGAATAACAAGGTACATTTAATGAAAAAGTTATTCAATTTGAAGATGGCAAATGGTACGTCTATTGCACAACATCTGAATGATTTTAATACTATCACAAATCAATTATCTTCTGTTGAAATTGAATTTGATGGTGAGATACGTGCATTGATACTATTGGCATAACTACCAAATAATTGGGATGCCATGAGAATGGCTATCAGTAATTTTGCCGGTAAGTCAAAGTTGAAATATGATAATATTCGTGATTTTATTTTGACTAAGGAGGTGCATAGAAGAGATTCAGGCGAGACCTCGGGTTCGAGTTTAGAATGTTGGCTCTCTGGGGAGAGCATAAGATAGGAACTCAAACAGAGGCAGATCAAAATCAAAGAAAATGGGCAAGAGTAAGTCAAGGCCTGGTCAGCAGACAACTTGCTGGAATTGTGGCAAGGCTGGCCACGTAAAGAAAAACTGCAGAAATCCTAAGAAGACTAAGAATGATAGTGCTAATGTGGTAACTGAAGAAGTACAGGATGCACTATTGCTTGCAGTTCATAGTCCAATTGAAGACTGGGTTCAGGGGCTTCCTTTTTCATACATCTTCCCATCGAGAGATAATGCAGAACTACGTTGCATATGATTTTAGCAAGGTGTACCTGACTGACAGAGATGCTTTGAACGTAGTAGGGATGGGAGACATTGACATTGCACTCCCTAACAAGAACAAATCGACTTTACAGAAGGTCAGACACATTCATGAGTTGAAGAAGAATCTCAGTTCTGTTGGGCAACTTGATGATTGTGGTCATTCAATAGTGTTCTCAGATAGCAACTGGAAGGTCACCACTCCCTAACAAGAACAAATGGACTTTACAGAAGGTCAGACACATTCATGAGTTGAAGAAGAATCTCATTTCTGTAGGGCAGCTTGATGATTGTGGTCATTCAGTGGTGTTCTCATATAGTAACTGGAAGGTCACCAAAGGGGCACTAGTACTTGTTCGATGTAAGAAAATTGGTACACTCTATATGACTACTAGTTTGAATAATACTATTGCTACTACCGTTGCAAAGAGCACAGCATATTTGTGGCATTGCAGGCTTGGCCATATGAATCAGAAGGGCATGAAAGAACTTCTATCTAGAGGCAAGCTTCCAGAACTAAAGTCAGTTGATTTCAGTATGTGTGAGAGTTACATTATGGAGAAACAAAAAAATGCCAGTTTCTTGAAAAGTGGCAGAACACTGAAGACAGGAAAACTGGATCATGTGCACATAGATGTGTGGGGACCCTCTCCAGTGGCATCTCTTGGAGATTCTCGTTACTATGAGATTCTCGTTACTATGCCATGTTCATGACCACAGCAGGAAGGTATAGGTTTATTTTTTGAAGCATAAATATGATGTATTTAATGTGTTCAAAATTTGGAAAGCCATGGTTGAGACAGAAACAGACTTGAAGCTGAAATGTTTGAGGTCTGATAATAATAGTGGGTATATTGATGATGGGTTCAAGTAGTACTGTGCAACTCAAGGTATTAGAATGGAGAATACTATTCTTGGGACACCACAGCAAAATGGAGTTGTTGAATGTATGAACAGAACCATAAATGAACATGGTAGAAGCATAAGGCTGCATTCTGGGTTACCACCTATTTTCTGAGCAAATGCAGTCAACACTGCCGTTTACTTGATAAACAGAGGGCCATCAGTTCCGTTGGATTGTGGATTGCCTGAGGAGGCTTGGAGCGGGAAAGAGGTCAAGTTTTCTAACCTTAAAACTTTTGGTTGTCTTTCTTAAGTTCTTATTGATTCTGATGCTTGTAATAAACTTGAGGCTAAGTCAAGAAAATGTTATTTCATTGACAATGGAGACGAGGCATTTGGCTATCATTTCTGAGACGATCAAGGTCGGAAGATTATAAGAAGCATGAATGTGATTTTCAATGAGAAGATTGTGTACAAGAACAAGAATAGTACAGTTGCTGAAGTAACTCTTCAGGAATTCGACTTTGTGAGATTGGATGACCTACCAGAGGCCATAATGCAGTGCAAAGATGTGAGTGACATGGAGATTGGGTTCAGTACACCCACAACTATTATTCCGCAGTTAGATCCAGAGCCATCCACTCCTACAGCTACAATTCGCAGGTCAGTTAGGAGTATTCGTCTCCCACAGCGTTTATCACCTACTTTGAATTATATTTTGTTAACAAATGGTGGAGAACTACAGAGTTATAAGGAAACCTTGCAATATAAAAATTCTAGCAAGTGACAGCTAGCCATGAAAGATGAGATGGATTCACTGTTAAGGAATCGGACATGGGAGTTGACAAAACTTGCATCAGGGAAGAAGGCATTACACAACAAGTGGGTGTACCGGGTAAAAACTAAGTTGGTGGCAGTAAGAAGTACAAGACCAGACTTGTTGTAAAAGGCTTTCAGCAGAAGCAGGGTATTAATTACTCTGAGATCTTTTCTCCTCTGGTAAAGATCACAACCATTAGGTTAGTTTTGGCTATGGTTGCTATTAAAGATCTATTTCTTGAGCAGTTAGATGTGAAGACAGCTTTTCTTCATGTAGACCTTGAAGAAGACATCTACATGGACCAACCTAAGGGGTTTTTAATACAGGGAAAGGAGGTTCAGTTCTCAAACTAAAGAAGAGCTTGTATGGCCTGAAGTAAGCTCCCAGACAGTGGTACAAGAAATTTGGCAGCTTTATGTGCAGTGCAGGATACATCAAATGTTAGGCAGATCACTGTTACTATGTCAGCCATTTTGACAATTCTTACATTATTTTGTTGTTGTATGTGGATGATACTTGTTGCAGGAGTTAGTATTGATAAGATCAACAATCTGAAGAAATAAATGTCAGAGCACTTTGCAATGAAGGATTTGGGAGCTGCAAATAGGGCTGTAAAATGAACAGGCTACTCGATAGGCAACTCGAATTCAACTCGATTAAACTTGAAATCGACTCGAATCGAATATTAAATGGGCCGTTCGTAAACATAAAATTAGGCTCAATTATTAAACGATACAAACTCGTATAAAGCTCGACCGGCTCAATTAATATTCGTGAACAAACTCGTATGAAGCTCGACTCAACTCGTATATATTTATACATATATACATATAACCAAAAGTTAGATATATATATGTATATAATTTATAATATTCATAATTATGTAAATAGACTTAGTCTTATAGTCCACTACATATACTATATATAAATTTATAATATTAACTTTTAGGCTTATAGAACATCAATTAAGATATGATGAATGCACGAGTCTAATAAATATATAACATTATAAATTTACAAATTACACCATATGGTCCATACTATATATATATATATATCTATATATACTAGTAAGGCGGCCCAGTTCATGAGTTTTATTATATCTTAAATATTAAAATATAAACAAACAGAGTTTTGTCTATATTAAATATTTTCTCCATGTTCACAACATATATCACATACGTTATCTGTAAACTATTGAACTCTGATTTATTACTATAAGAAATTAGAGTTCAAGATCTATTAACAATTTAATATTTATTATGTTTAAGACACACTAGCACGGATCCATGAGATATGTCTAAGAAATTGGTCGCACAAATAAATCAGAGTTTAAAAAATAACCTATGCGCACACGTGGACCGTGGTTTTATTTATTTTTTTCTCCTCCTTTGCCTATTGCATTTTCGTTGCCCGAAATTCGAAAACTATCATAAATGATAAATTTGTGGTACAAGTCATCATAATAGACTTAGTCTTATAGATTGATAGTCCACTACATATACTATATATAAATTTATAATATTAACTTATAGTCTTATAGAACTATAAGTTATGATGAATACATTAGTCCAATAAATATATAACATTATAAATCATCAAATTACACCATATGGTCCATATTATATATATATACACATATTCATATTAGTATATGTATGTTAGAAGGTTGGTATATTGATATTAGTAATAGAATATGTATGTTAATATATTAATTGTTACATAATACATATGTATTATAAGTTATAACTACGTTAATATATTAGTGGACCAGTAGTTTAGTATTTATTGTTACATAATACATATGTTTATTATAAGTTATAACTACAAGTATTAATAATATTTTTATTAATATAACTATAATATTATATTATGAGTAATAAATTATTTTGTTTGACAAAGTATAAAGTTTTTATAAAATAAATATATAAAGTTAGACAATATTTTCTTTATGAGGAGTATTATTATTATTTTTATCTATTTTTAATAAAATATTGAACTTGTAATAATATAAATTATAATGTTCCATCAAGTAATATAAAGTTATTATATTAAAAAAAAATATAACCAAAAAATGTTAGAAAATGTTATAAATTATCCTACTATATGTATTATTGTATACATAATACAGTATAAATCTTAAGTATATAGTTTTATAATATATAACATATTTTACAGTCTTAATTCTTAGTCGTTGGATCTGTATAACTAAATCTAAACCGTTAAATCATAAAGTTACCTTCCTAATTTGTAGCCGTTGGATTTGTATCCTTTTAAATCTAATCCGTTGATTCAAAAAAAAACTGCAATTATTTGGAACCGTTGGATCTGTCTAAGCAAATCGTAATCGTTCAGTTTCATTTTACCCTACTAACTTGTTAGCCCAATAGCCCTAGCCTAGCCGCCCCCCACTGCCAGTCATTGGTCACTCTTCACTCTCCAGTCCTTTCAACTTTTACTTTTGTCCTTCACTGTTTCACGCGTCTGCCGTTTTTCTTTTACTTTCTCTATTTTACGATTCACAATTTGTGAAACCCTAGCCTCCTTTGTGATGTGTTTCATTGCTTAGCTTGTGAATCTGTGATTTCCATGAAATGAAGCCTTGAATCATGGCTTCAATCTGTGATTCTTGAAGGCTTGCTGCTGTCTACGACTACTCAAAAGTTCAAAACCCTTGCAGATGGAGGCGTCGACTGGATTCGAGGGGAACCGTGACTGCAATCTCAATCTCAGAGATGGGCCAGATGCCATTCAGGCCTAGAAAAATGGGTCATTAAATGCTAGCATTTATGACTCCCAACCAACTGAATCCCTGATTTCGTTTTTCATGCTTCTCTGGTTCCATGTTTGGTTCATCCATAACTCGATTCGTTGGGTTTATTTTCCTATTTCTAAGTTTCTAAGTTTCTAACCATTTCGTTGGGAACTCTATTGGAAGTGGGAGATTGTGATTTCTACTCGTTTTTCATGTTTGGAAGCACTTATATTTTTAGTATATCATTTCTGGTAGTTCTGGTTCTCTCCTAACTATTTCTAACTTCTAGTATTGTATTTGTAGATCTAATCATGTGATTCATGTTTGTATCTGTAAACCCTAGTATGCTGAAATGGTGTGTCACTGTGACATTGTCATGTGTTTATGTTCTCTCTTCAAATATTTCTTGAAAATTGGTACATATGATATTGGTGATAAATTATCCTACCTAGTTATTGAACCTGTTTTGGTAGACATATTGTATGTAATATGTTATATATCTATGTTCTAGCTTCAAGTGTGAAATGATGCTGTGTTTAACATGTTTTAGTTTATAAATTTTATCCAATCTGTTTTCTGTTTATTTTCTTGCTTTAAGTATTAAATGGTGCTATGTTTGTTTTGTTTTGGTTCATAAATTGTATCTAATATGTTCTATATCTATGTTCTAGTTTCAAGTATGAGATGGTGCTATGTTGTCTTAGAATTCTATAGGTTTATAAACCTTATCCAATCTGTTTTCTGTTTATTTTATTGCTTCAATTATGAAATGGTGCCTTGTTTGTTCTGTTTTGGTTTATAAATTATATATTTCAATTCTATATTTATGTTCTAGATTCAAGTATAAGATGGTGTTGTTCTATACGTGTTTTGATTTATAAATTTTATCCAATTTGTTCTCTGTTTAGTTCTCGCTTCAAGTATGAAATGGTGCTGTGTTTGTTCTGTTTTGGTTTATAAATTGTATCTAATATGTTCTATATCTATGTTCTAGCTTCAAGGATGAGATGGTGCTGCGTTATCTTAGAATTCTGTAGTTTTATAAATCTTATCCAATCTGTTTTTTGTTTATTTTCTTGCTTCAAGTATGAAATGATGCATTGTTTGTTCTGTTTTGGTTTATAAATTATATATTTCAATTCTATATCTATGTTCTAGATTCAAGAATGAGATAGTGTTGTTCTATACATGTTTTGGTTTATAAATTTTATCCAATATGTTCTCTGTTTATTTTCTTGCTTCAAATATGAAATAGTGCCTTGTTTGTTCTGTTTTGGTTTATAAATTATATATTTCAATTCTATATCTATGTTCTAGATTCAAGTATAAGATGGTGTTGTTCTATACATGTTTTGGTTTATAAATTTTATCCAATTTGTTTTCTGTTTAGTTTCTTACTTTAAGTATGAAATGTTGCCTTGTTTGTTCTATTTTAGTTTATAAATTATATATTTCAATTCTATATCTATGTTCTAGATTCAAGAATGAGATGGTGCTATTCTATACATGTTTTGGTTTATAAATTTTATCCAATCTGTTCTCTATTTATTTTCTTGCTTTAAGTATGAAATGGTGCCTTGTTTGTTCTGTTTTGATTTATAAATTATATATTTCAATTCTATATCTATGTTCTAGATTCAAGAATGAGATGGTGTTGTTCTATACATGTTTTGGTTTATAAATTTTATCCAATCCGTTCTCTGTTTATTTTCTTGCTTCAAGTATGAAATGGTGTCTTGTTTGTTCTGTTTTGGTTTATAAATGGTATCCAATCTGTTCTATATCTATGTTCTAGCTTCAAGTATGGAATGGTACTGTGCTTAACTCATTTGGGTTTATAAATTTTATCCAATCTGTTTTATGTTTTATTTTATGTTGTTGAGGTGCCTTGCTTCTGTAGGTACATCGAGCCACCAAGGCAAGATTCTATACTGAAACTGTTGGAATCAAAATTATTTGACTTTAACCTTTGTGTTGATTAGTATCAACTATATCAGCCTTACCTTCTGGAGGCACATTAAGCCATCAAGGTAAGATTGTACAACAAAACTGTTGGAGTCAAATTTTTTTGACTTCGACATCTTTTAGTATCCTTGCTTTTGGAAGCACCTTGAGCCATCAAGACAAGGTTGTTTTTATTTTAGTTGATTAGTTGAACATGTATGGTCAATGTTTATATGCTTATTTTAAGTTTCTGGTTTTTGGTTTTGTGTTTAAAAAATATTAGACCCTAACAAATGGATGATCGCATGAATTTGATTGATTCGGTGGAGGAGTATGAAAATGAAAACTCTATTGGGATTAGCCATGTAGTGCCCCGTATCTGATGATGGTGGAGATACTACAAATACTGATGCCCCTAATACTGTCTCTACTAAGGGCTCAACAGATGTTTAAACAGTAGCCAATAAAAGAAAAAAGAGAAAGAGGACTTCCAATGTATGGAATGATTGTATGGAATGATTTTGTCGAGCTTGAACGAGATGGGACTAAACAACCTTAATGTAAGTGGTATAAATCTTTGTTTAAGGCATCTCAATCAAGTTCTACGACTACACTACGTAAACACTTGCTCACTTGTTTGCCATATATGATTTCTAAGAAAAAACAGAAAATCTTAGCAGTAAGGAGAAAGTTGGTGGCTTCACTGTCTCAAACTTTACGTATGATCGTAGTAGGGTCCGAGAGCTTGCCTATTATATGATACTTCACCATGAATATCCATTTTCTTTAATGGAGCATGTAGTATTTAATAAGTTCATGAGTGCAAACACTCCATATTAAAAAAAATGTCTTGGGCTACTGCAAAGAATGAATGCATGATAACTTATGAAACTGAAAAGGCAAAGTTAAAGGTTTTGCTTAAACTTGTTAACAAAGTTCATATCACAACTGACATGTGGACCTTTTGTCAAAAACTCATATATGGTAGTGACCTGTCATTTTATAGATACTGATTGGCATCTTCAGAGGCGTGTTTTGAACTTTTGTAATGTGTCACCTCCACATACTGGTCTTCTTATTGTTGATGCTTTAAAAAAGTGTTTTCAATGTTGAAAAATTGAGAATAAAATTAGTTCAATTACTGTTGACAATGTAAGTTCTAATGATGTTGCAATTAGGATCTTGAAAGATGATTTTAGATTGAAGAAAACATTGTCTGTAGGAGGAAAATTATTTCATGTATGTTTTTGTGCGCATATAACTAATTTACTTGTTCAGTATAGACTTGGAGAGATTAGGGAGATTGTTGATTGTATAAGAGATAATATTAAATACTTTGTAGCATTAGAGAGCAGGCTAAAACAGTTTAGTGAAATTGCAAAACAGTTGCAATTGCCCTGAAAGAAGCTGATTTTAGATGTGCCTACAAGATGGAATAGCACATATTTAATGTTGGATGCTACAATTCAGTTCAAAGAAGTTTTTCCTAGATATGGTGATAGAGATAGCAGTTTTGAATGGGGTCCAACTATTGAAGAGTTGGAACAAGTTGAAAATGTTTGTCAACTACTTGCAATTTTCATTGAAGTAACCAATATTGTATCCGGAAGTGATTATCCAACAGCAAACGTATTTTTTTCTAAAGTATGGAGAATGAAGGACATCTTAGGTAAGAAGAGTAGAGATGGGAATGAATACATGAAATCAATGGTAAGGAAAATGAGTTCGAAGTTTGAGAAATGTTGGGGGGAGTATAATCTATTGATGGCAATCGTTGCGGTGTTAAACCCTAGATTCCAAATGGTCCTGATTTAATTTTGTTTTCTTTTAATTTATCAAGAGCCGGACACTTCTAAAAATATTGATCATGTCTCTCAAGTGTTGCATGATTTATATGATGAGTATGCTCATGAATACAATTCGACTCTTGAGGCACAAAGAGAGCAGGAAAATGCTCGAATATACGTATCCAGTTGTTCCTCAAGTGTTAGGAGAAACATGCAGAGTGGCTAGTCATTATTTAAATCTTTTATTAGAAGTGTTGATATCGTGCAGCCTAGTAAATCAAAACTGAAAAATTATTTAGGGAGAGTATTTATATTTGTAAGGAGGGTTCAGATGCAAGTTTCGATGCCTTGGAATGGTGGAAAGTAAATAGTCTTAAGTTTCAAACTTTGTCCAAACTGGCCCGAGATATATTGGCTACACCAATTACCACAGTCAGCTCAGAATCAATATTCAGCGCAGGAGGCAGAGTCTGCAGTTATCTGGCTGATTTTGTTGAAGTTTGGTAACTTATTGAATTCTTCGTAACTTCTGTCATGCTAATTTTGCTTTAGTTTGATTACTGCCACAGTTTATAACTTCTTGTATCATATTGATTTTGTTTTGGTTTGGTAACTTTGTTGATTTTATGGTTGTTTTTTGCCAAATTGGTAACTTGTGTTATTCTAATTTCTGTAAAAGAGTCTAGTTTGGTAACTTGTCTATGTTTATTATTTTATATGCATGCTAAATTGCTATTTTATCTTATTTGACTTGTAACTTGCCTACTGGCTATTGCTGTCTGCTATACCTATGGTTTATTTTAATTTTACCAAATTAAAAGTACTTGAATAATCATGCAAGGGATTAAAAATAAGCTTCATTTTTTTAGTAATTGAGTGTACTGTGTATGCAGTATGCCTACTGCTACCTGCTGGTTTATCTTCTTATGTCATGCTAGGTTGCTATGTTTATCTTATCTGTTTTGGTAACTTGCTGATTTTGTCCAAAATTGGTAATTTGTGTATGGTCCTATGTTTATCTTATCTGGTTTAGGAAATTGTCTATGTAAGAGAATCTAGCTAGA
The DNA here is from genome assembly GCA_003123785.1 of Pterocarya stenoptera. Taxonomy (NCBI): domain Eukaryota; kingdom Viridiplantae; phylum Streptophyta; class Magnoliopsida; order Fagales; family Juglandaceae; genus Pterocarya; species Pterocarya stenoptera. The sequence continues at coordinate 150,309 of QEOT01005571.1, read as the reverse complement.
TCGAGCAATTTCTGAGGTGGGAATATGGTTTGTAACTTGCGACTTGCCTACAACTATACTGATTTCCTGATGGTTTATTTTATTTCTTAGATTCCTTGTGTTTTGTGTTATGACATTGATGGTTAAGGCAAATTAAGTTTTTTTATTCCTGTCAGACATCCCTTGACAATATTACTAAGTTAAAATTACTTGAGTAATCATGCAAGGCATTAAAAATAAGCTTAATTTTTTTAGTTTATTACTGTATGCAGGTTGCAGCTGCAGCACAACAAATTGGTGTTTTGGTTTCTGGCTCCATTCATGAAGATAAAACATTATTCTAATTTGAGTTTACTCCACAGTCCACATTTGTTTTTTTCAGTTTAATGTACTTAGTTCGAAAATTTATTGTTGTATATGTATTTTTTGATTCCCTTGTAAGTTGTTCCATTAGGATATCAATGTCATTTAATATATCTTAGCCATACTGTAGAGTCTTGAAGACTTCATGATGTAAATCACAATGTAGAATCTTAAAGGATTCATGATATTATTTATAATTTTTATTTTTATTTTTTTATTTTTAGTTTTTTATTTTACAAAGATACTGATGTATCTTGAGCCGAGCTTGAGTGGCTCGTTAACAAAACGAGCTTCGAGCCGAGCTCGAGTTTCATTTATCTGTAAACGAGTCGAGCTCGATCTGGAACCTAGGCCCAGCTAATAAACAAGCCGAGCCTAAGCTCTCTTATGAAGTAAATGAGGCGAGCTCACACATAGCAAGCTCGCTCGAGCTCAGCTCGTTTACAGCCCTAGCTGCAAAGTAAATCCTTGGCATGAGAATTGTCAGAGACAGAGTCAGAGGCACGTTAAGACTCTCACAGGCTGAGTATGTGAAAAATGTACTCAGCAGGTTCAATATGGACAAGGCCAAGCCAGTTGGCACACCCTTGGGTAATCAATTCAGACTCAATAAGGATCAATCACCAAAGTCAGAAGAGGAACAAGATTAAACTAGTAAGGTTCTTTATGCCTCAGCTATTGGTTCACTTATGTATGCTATGGTTTGTACTAGACCAAATATTGTCCATGCAGTAGGAGTTGTGAGTAGATACACGAGAACCCGAGAAAACAACAATGGAAATTAGTGAAGTGGATTCTGAGGTACCTAAAAGACTCCTCAGAAACTTGCTTGTGTTTCTCAGGAAAGGGCTTAGAAGTGCATAGCTATGTTAATGCTGATTTAGCTGGAGATACTGATAGCAGAAAAAGTACTACAAGGTTTGTTTACACTCTAAGTGGTACTGCACTTTCATGGGGTTTCAATTTACAGAAAATAGTTTTTTTGTCTACTACAGAAGCTGAGTACATTGTAGTTTCAGAAGCTGCAAAGGAAATGATTTGGTTACAGGGCTTCTTGGAGGAATTGGTAAAAAGAATCAGAATGACACTATCAAGAGAGAGGTGGAAGTCACCATGAGAGAAAATACAAGAGAGACCACTATGAGAAGAGAAGTGGAAACCGGGCTTATGACCAGGGACCAATGAGGCATAGAGTTGATTTTTCTAAGGATAGTAAGGGGGAGAGTGTAGAAAGAAGCACTACTATGGTGAAGTGCCAATCTAAGGACATGGGGAGCAAGTGGTCTCAACCCTTGCAAACCGAAATTCCTTGGAAAGGCAAGGAGGATATGGGGGAGAATAAAAGAAGTTGGATCACTTTGGCCACCAAGGAAGTCAAGCCTTGTGAAGCCATCATGTCCAAGACATTGTGTATTGGTGGGAAAAATTGTTTTGCCTTGAATGAGGCAAGTAAAGATTATGTGGGCTTGAGTTTATCAAATGTGATCCTTGAGGGCAAGGATATACTTAAAGGGAGGGGGAATGTTGGGACCCCATCAAAAACCCCATCTAAAACCGCTCTAGGACAAGGTCCTAAGCATGCATGGACAACAAAGGTCGGGCCACTCACGGGGTCAAGGCCAACCTTGGAGGACTTCCCTAGAGGTCTAGTGTTTGCCCTAAGAAGATTGCATAAATGGCACGGGTCAATTAGAACATGGCTCACATTTTCCTACTTGACCGTGCCATGGTTCAGCCTTGACAGCCCATTGACACTGCCGCTGACATGTCCTGACAGCCCTACAGACCATGCCTTGACACTACTGCCGACATGCCATGGCTCGCCCATCAGCATGCCCAGCAGGCCACCAGCACGCCCAGCAGGCAGCCCCAGCGCCCACCATCCTGGCCAGCAGCATCAGCCGCCCACCAACACCACAGGCATGCCATGGCCCCAGCCATGGCACGCCCAAGACAGCCCCACAGACATGCCATGGTCCCTGCCATGGCGGCCACCTGACAGCACCATTGACATGCCATAGGCCCAGCCATGGCACGCACTTGACAGCATCACAGGCATGCCCTGGCCCCTGCTAAGGCACGCCCAGATCAGCACCACAGTCATGCCGCATGCATGCCATGGCCCCAGTCATGACATGCCCTTGATAGCCCATGGTGCGGCTATGGATCGTGCACAGCCCAACGCACGGCCCCGCATGCGCACGCCTATGCGCATGCCCCTGCATGCGCCCCAACGCGCACCCCTGCGCCGCACCTCCATGCGTTAGGTCCAGCGCACACCCCTGTGCCGCGTGCCCCAGCGCGCGGCCCTGCGCCGCACACCCATGCGTGTGCCCTTGCACCGCATGCTCACTCGTGCGCCCCAGCGCACGCCTCAGCCCCGCATGCCCCTGCATGCGCCCCTGCGCATGCCCATGCGCTCGTCCCTGCGTGCGCCCATGCATGCGCCTCAGCACCGCATGCCCATGCGTGCGCCCCTGAGCCACACGCCCATCCGAGCGCCCCCGCCCCCCATGCCCATGCGTGCGCCCCTGCGCCGCATGGCCCTGCACACGCCTATGCTTGCGCCCCTGCGCAAGCCCTTGTGCCACACGCCCATGCGCCGCAAGCCCTTGTGCCGCACTCCTATGTGCCGCACGCCCATGCTTGGGCAGCCATGGCAAGCCCTTGTGCCGCACGCCCATGCGCCGCACGCCCATGCCTAAGCCCTTGTGCCGTACGCTCCTGCCTGTGCCCATGCGCCACACGCCCATGCCTGCGCCCTTGTGCCACATGCCCCTGCCTGCGCCCATGCGCCGCACGCCATGCCCCTGCCTGAGCCACGCCAGACCAGCCCAGCAGCACATGGCCTGGCCATCAGCACGCACACGCCCTGGGCGCGCACGACCATGCCATGCACACCGCAGCCCACGTCCAGCCCATGCCTGGACCATGCAAGGCACTCACCAGCAGCCATGCTAGCGCCTAGCCCATGCTTGGGCCATGCCAGCCACATGCCATCAAGCATGCCAGCCATGCCAACGCCCAACCCATGCTTGGGCCATGTCAGCCACTTGCCAGCAAGCATGCTAGCCATGTCAGTCATGGCCATGGCCCATGCCACGGGCCAGCCAAGGCCACCAAGGGCCAACCTAGCCATGGACCATCATGGGGCCATCCAAGGCCTTACTATCTTATTATCTTTATTTAATTTATTTATTTATATTTCAAGGGACCAACTAGGATTTTCACTTTGTAAACTCTATAAATAGGACCATTAGCATCTTAGTTTAACATCTATCTATCATCTATCATGCATCTTTGATCATTAGTCATTTTTTCCTTGTGGAACGGTTTGGTGTGTTCTTGAAGAACACTTCGGTGCTTAGCACTTGGGCTCTTTTAGGTGCAATTCGTGAATCCCAAAGAGAGGATCATCACCTTGCAATTCGTGAATAGGTGGTGATTCAATCTATCTTTTCATCATTGTGCAATTCATGAATCAATGGTGATTTATCTATCTATCTTATGAGTATTGTTTTTGTTCTATTCCATTGTCTATATTGTTTCATCATCTTGCAATTCATTGAATAGGTGTTGATTCAATTATCTTCTTGTGTTTATGTTTTCCATTCTATATTCAAAAACCCACAAATACCTTGTTCTTATCTTTTCTAGTTGTTCTTCTATTTTCTATCTTGTTCATCTTTTCTTTCTTACAAATCAAAGACATCCTAAGCCTCAATCTTAGCATGCTTTGATTTCACAAGATATCCATAAAAAACCCATAAAGAGAGTCTTCATATTCATTCGTTGAGTCCATTCATCTTTGTGCATTCTAGAATTGGTGTTGAAGTTATTCACCATTGTGTTCTTGAATGTGCATGCGTGTTCATCCATATATTTCCTTCCATCCATTTGATCCTTCCCACTCACACATTTCAGCCATTACCTTGCTTGCCCCACATAAGACCTAGCCTCCATCATTCCCATAACCCTAACCGAAACACCATAAACCCTACTTCCCAAAATTAGCCTCCATCCATCCCACAAAGACCTAGCCGAAACTTTCCTTGTTTCCCATCCTCCCATATTAGCCACTTACCATAACTAGCCTCCATCATACACTTTAGCCCTAGCTGAACCCTTGTCTTGCATAAACCTTAGCCACCTCACAAGAATCCCACAAGATAATTCCTACCACTTAGGAATCCTTACCCCATCTTCCAATCCCTCCAAATTCGAAATCCACCCTTTACCTTAGTCAAACTTTAACTTACCAACCACTCCTATGCATCTTACTATTTAGAAACAACCCTAGCCACCTTACCCATCATCCTAAACCTATCTTCCAACTCCAAATCCCTTGATTTAAGGAATTGTCAACCCATTGTCAATCCCTTAAATCTCTCCAATAACTCAAACCAACCAAGACTTACCCCAATAGCCAAGACCAAATCCCAATCCTCTCCCATCTTCTAAATCCAATCCCTACAATCACTCAACTCTCCTAGAATCACTCCATTCCTAGAATCTCTCAAGTCAACCAAAGACTTCCCAACTCTTGCCATATTCAAATCATACACCTTCCTTATCTTCCCATAACCCAATCTCATCTTCCATATCCAATCCCTCAAATCTCTCATTCCCTAGAATCACTCAAGTCAAACCAAAGACTATCACCATCTTGCCATTGCCAATTCTTTCCTACCTTAGCCGAATCCCTATCCTTCCCAAAATGACTTCATCACTTTAGGAGTACTAGCCTCATCCAACCACATCCTTCCAACCCTAGCATCTCATCCTACACTCCAACCCTAAGCCAACTCATCCCAATCTCGAAATTCCCCTTAGCCACCATCTAAACCATAGCTCATCTTCATCATTTCAACCCTAATCATCATCCAAGAGGGCCCAACATCAAGGGCAACCCATAAGCCGTTCCACATTGCATCACATACGCATATTCACCACTTAGATCACCCGAACTCATTATCATCATCATTACCATCACTAAACACCATACCTCCATTAACCTAGGGACCCATCATTGCCAACATACGTGTCATTATGGGCCAAAGACCAAGCAAGAAGACTTGACACTCGGTCACCATCACTACCAAGGCAAGCTCGTGGACTTAGTGATTAGGGACTTGACTGGGGTCCCTAACAAAGTTGCAGAGGCAGATGATATCATGTTTGAGGCAGAAGGCGATACTGTGGGTATACCAGTCATCAAGTGGGAGAATTGTTGAGTATTGTGGAAACTGGTCCACCTCTCTAGCGGAGTCTCTAGTCGCTCAAGCAAAGGCAAGTCAGAAAGGTCTGCTCGACAGACCGCTTGAGCGAAGGGAAGTCAGAGAAGGTCGCTCGAAGAACCGCTCGATACTTGGCTCAAGCTATTGCAAGAAACAAGTTCACTCGATAAGCGCTCGACACGTCGTTCGAGCGAACATCACTAATTCTGAAAATAATAGGGTTTCCGCCACATGATGTATAAATATTATTTGTTCTTGACTTGTGGCCGTACTAAGTGAATAGTAGTCACCCAACACTATTGTATTGTGATTCCTCAAGAAATAAAAATCTTCTGCAGCTCCCATGAACGTAGGCAATTTGCCGAACCACGTAAATCATTGTGTCATGTGTGATTGCTTTTTTCATATTTACTTTTACATTATTGTCATCATTTTTCATAACAAATTTTATGTGTATGGATTGAAAGTGAGATAAAATAGTTTTAAATTGTTGCAGAGGAGATAGATGTGGATCCCACAAATAATTGTATAGCATTTGTAATGATTTTGTTTTATTTATAAATATATTTATAAATAAGTACTAATAATTTTTTAAATTACATACTCAAAAATTTTTTGTAATATAATTCATAATAATATGATAAGATGACAGTATTTTTATAAAATCAAATTCTATAAAAAAAACATATCAAATAGAAATATATTTTATTTACAATAGTTTTAAATAATTATGAAATATTTATAAAATCAGTTTATTTTATGTACTCTTTTATTATAAAAATTATGAGCTGTCGCACGACATTAGGGGTGCCACGGCGTTGGGAAGTGGAGAAGCCCTTGCCCATGCCGTTCAGTTGGAAAAATGGTGATTTTCGGATCGATCACGGCACGAGGTGGGTCTGCCCACAATGTTGAGCTCTGTGTCGAGATTTGGGGTGGGTGAGGGGTAGAGATGAGTCTCATTATTCTTGTGAAAAAACTGAAAAGACCTGCCCTTTTTGAAAAGTGAAAAAATAAAGGTCAATTGGTTTTTGTCGTATTTGAAAAATAGTAAAATCATCTCAAAGCCTATTTGGCCATCCATTTGAAATAGAGATCACTTTTTCGTACAAGATGAATTGAAATGAAAATGATCTCATCTTATTATTATATTTTTTATAAAAATTTTATATAATATATAATAAATAATTTAATTTTTTAAAATTTTAAAATAATAATAATATTAAAAAATAATATTATAATAATATTTTATTCAATTCATCAAAAACATCTCACTATCTAAACAAGCCCATTAAGATGAGATGATTTAGGATTTTTTTCCTGCATTGCAGTCACTTGCTAATGCTCTCTTTCATTAGTTGTCCAATATTATATTGAATAACTAAATTTATTTCTTTATTAATTTAAAATTTTGAGACAATTCCTAATTTTACTTGGTATGAAAAATAATATTCTTGTTTCAAATCCTAATGGATAACTTCACCACATTAAATTGAATATTTCATATGTTAAACTTATTTATTAAAAAATATTTTGGATAGAAAAAATATTAAAATATAATTAAAATAATTAAGTTTCCCAAGTTTTATAAGGCATCGTTTGGATGTTGAGATGAGATGAAAATTCTGTGAATACTAGGGAGATGGTTTGTGAATAGTGGTAAAATAGTTTGAATTAAAATATTTTATAGAGTTTTGAGAAATGAGAGAGAAAAAATTGAAAAAAAAATATTATAAAGTTAAAATATTTTTATAATATAATTTTTGTTTTGAAATTTGAAAAAGTTAAATTATTTTTTATGTTTTATTTAAAAATTTAAGAAAATTATAATGATTAAATGAAAATTTTAAAATTAAAAAGTGTTTGTGTTTGAATGGTGTTTTGATGTTAAGATGAGATGAAATGATAAACATCCAAACGGGTCTAAGGTTGCGTTTAGGTGTTGAGGTGATTTCAGATTATCTAAGTTGATATGGGAATAGTAGTATTTTGTATGTCCCATTGAGATTTGTATAAATACATGAAGTAGGTTGATGTATGTGTTTGAATGTATAAATTATGTTGAGATATGTTTAACTTTTTTATGAAAAATTGAAAAAATAGTAAATTTTATCAATAATTAATTTAAAATAAATTGAGATGGCTTTGAGACCATATATAAATGAAAACTAATAGGCATACGAAAGGGAAATGATGTATCCCCCGCTCCCAGTCCCGCTCCGAGTCCCGTTGGGATTTTTTTTTGTTTTTTATTTTATTTTTTTTATTTCTTGATTAAGAAAATAATTTTTAATAAAAATGTGATTTTTTTTTATTTTTTAAAATATTAAAAAATATTAAAAATATATATGTTGAAAATGAAAAAAAAAAAAAAAAACACATAACGGGACACCAAGCGGGAGCCGCAGCGATGTCCCTAGCACTGCTCCATACGAAATAATCTCACACAAAAGTTACACAAACTGAAGTCTACATCTTTTTTTTCTTCTTTTTATTACTCCACACCTCGAGTACCCCTGCCCCTCTCTCTCCATTTTCGAGCAGAAGTAGCAAAGCCACAGAGAAACAGATCTATAACTTGCTTGTGTATATCTACAGGCAAGGAGGGCTCCAACATCGGAGACTGTAGCTTCCGACGACAACTACAAACCGAAGAGAGAGAGAGAGAGAGAGAGAGAACAAATGCTAAGTCTAGGAAAAGGGAAATGCAGGAGACGGAAGAAGAAAGGCAAAAAACAAAAAAAAAAACAAAACAAAACAAAACAAAAAAAAGAAGAGAAAAAGTGATTTATTGGCAGCGTATGAAAGCTCAAGTGAACAGGGCAGGAAAGCAAAACGAGATGACGAAGAGGTTGGGACAGTTTTGGAAAGGGGGGAGGGGAGAGGCGGGAAGATGAGAAAGAAAATGAAAAAAAAAAAGAACTATGGGTCACATTGATATTTTTTATCGGATCCTTACGTGTCTCTAGTAGCTCTCTTCTTCAAATTTGACAAACACAAAGACCAACGAAACAATTTTAAGGCCTCAAAGACTATACTTCTAGTCCGATATCAGTTATGTAGAAGAGCCAATAAATGCCTTAAAACTCATGTTTTTAAGTATCCAATGACTATGAAAAATACTAAGTTGGAGAAAACTGTGTACTTTCATATTATAAATATAAAATTAGTTAAAGCATAAAACAAACATTTTGAAAGTAAAGAGTATAAATTAGATTTATAATAAGTACTAAAAATTACGTTTACGAATGTGTGAAATCTTTTGAGATGAGATCAATAGTATTGAGATATATTGAGATAAAATGATATGTGTGTTTGTTTATAGAAATGAAATGAGATTAGTTTGACTTTTTATAAAATATATATAATGGTGGGACCCATAACTATTTATAGTGTTCGGTGCTGAAATCAAGACACGCAGTAGGTGCTGCTGGAACTGTATAAGTGAACAGTGTACTTTCTATATAATACTTTTCAGTGTGTGCTGGGCATTCTTTTGATTTTTTTTTTCTTGCTTTGTTTAACAATTATAAAATGTACAGTTCAGAAGTAAAGAATGACGATTTAAAAACTCTGAATTCAAAAATCAAAATTTGTTTGTTTTCACAGAACTTCTATCCGTACAAAATCTAGAAAATGTTTTCATAATTTTCGATTTTAACTCCAAAAACAAACCAGGCCAAGCCAAGCTATCGGTACAATCTTGGTCCAAAATCGACCGCGACCAACCGCTCATTTTGAGTAGTTCAAAGTTCAAACCGACCGAATGATAGGTGGAGAACCGGTCGATCTGACATTGTCCAAGCTGTGGTTGCTGGTCAATTCATCGGTGATGGCTAACAAGGACACTTTGGGAGCTAAGAAAATATTAAGCTTCAATACTCAAAACTTATCGAGACGGCAATAAGGACGAGGAATATCAAATAACAAAATCTTTAAATTTATCATTATCTTATTAAAATATTTATTTTAACTTTTTCATTTATTTTAGTTATAGATTGAAAAATTCATTATCAACTCCAAGCAAACTTTTGCCTTGCCAATCTACACGAAGTTAAGCACCATGAAGTTAAGAAGTTAAGAAAAGGTGAAATGCAATTCGTGTAAATGAGAATACAAATAAAAACCCAACATGGACCTGGTGGTTTAGTGGTTTCACATAACATGAAACATAATGTGAATGGTTGCTTCGTTTTTGCCAGAGCTCGTGTTCGTGGAGATGTGTATGAGGAGCTCTTGTTCTTGGAGATGTGTACGAGAGAAATCATGTATCAGAAAGAATATAATATTGTGAAAAAATTATGACATTTTGGCCTAGTAAAAAATCTTAAAATTACTGTTCATTTTGTGAGTTTGATGTAGGTGTTTTATGAGCTAGCTCGCAGACTTTAACAAAATTTTAACTATGCCTAGTTCACTACAAGTGCTCTTAAAGCGTAAATGTTCTCAAATATGATTACTAGATCACATTTTAAACATTAATTAGTAGAAACTTACGTCAATCGAACATAAGTATTCATTGAGTAATGATACGCTTACAATTATTTTATAATTCATTTCAAATCAACCAATGTAGCACTTCATTATAAATAACTTCAATTTTACATATCTATCAACTATCATTCATTTTAAATAGAGCGGTAAAATAGTTACAGATTAATTAATATAAATTTATCATTTTTCTGTTTCGACCTAATTCTATCGAAGCAAGAAAACGCTTTAGAAAATTAGATAATATCATCCAGGATTTAACTCATTGAAACAGGAATTTAGTATGAAAAAAAAAACGAGAGAGAGAAAAAAGTTGAAACCTAAGGAACATTAATCAATACATAGAGGTTTTCGGAACAAACATAAGGCTCTAACAGCTCAACTACATGAAACATTAAGAGTAGGAAAATACTTAATATTACACAAAAGTAAACTAAAAACTTAGGTAAATTGATATGACATGTCATATTTAATATTACACAAAAATCACATCAATTTGTAAGTTTACTTTCGGCCATTTTCGAAATAGTATTATATTTTCCAATTTACGATTTTGCGCTGGTCTGGTGTCGTGCCTTCTCCTTCTCCTTCACTTCGCTCCCCTGCGTCTTGTCATAAGCTTCATCCACATATATATTCAAAATTATACGCCCAATGTCAATTCCATTATGATCACATGAGAATAAGCCATGAAAAACTAAAATCGTATACGCATATTTATTTACGAACTAAGCTAAAGTTGATGCAAGTTACCAGGGTGATTTCCATGGATACTACTCTCGTTCTGCTCAGTCTTTGGAAGAGACTGGTTCTGATCTCCATATACCCCACCAAATCCTTCCTCATCCGATCTGGTGGCGTACCCTTCCCCGAACGAATCAGACATCGTCTCCCTTCCCAAACACAACCACCAGGTTTCAATTACTTAATATATTACTTAATTACTTAATTAAAACACAGTAGAACTTACCGATTTTTCTCATTTTGTTTCTTGCTGTCAGATTGGCTGCTAGCCATAGTTGTGACCTTCCTCAACACTCCGATTCCAGAATTTCCAGTCGCTTTCCTGCTTGCGTTATAAGTCAGAGCAGCTCCAGCCGATCTGATTGCGTGATTCATCTTTTGCGTATTTTGGTCTTGTAATGGTATACCCGCTTAAATAATATACCCAACACTGAAAGAATTGCAGATAACACAGAATCAGCATCGATGATGTCCGATTCTAAGGGACCTACCTTGGTCGTACCTAAATGTTCCAGAAAACCTGATTTCTACGCAGTGACACGTGGAATGTGATATATAGCACACGAGTCATGTATTGAGGGTTACGTGGGGCTTTGCAGTTTGCACATACGACCTGATATTTTGTGGGTGTAAAGCCCCACCCAAATGTCACGTTTAGGCCGCCACCTTTCGTCGGCAGACATCTGAATATTTAAGTTTATAAGCTTTATCGATGATGTTTATGCTGCAGAAGCGAGAAAAGCCGATGCGCACTTGCGCAGTGTAGGAAGGCCATTGTGATTTTTGCATCTTTTTATGGCCGCATCAGCTCGTGGTATTGACATCTTTCTCCGTTTTATAATCTTTAATTGGATCGTGGCCCAGAATATTAGATAGATATGAAGACAGCTTTAGGCCCAACAAGGGGCATACAGGGCCTAGGATTCATTTCATGTTCTGCCCAAAAAGCTTTGACCGAGCTGCAAGCTTATTCACATATAAAGTTCGATTTTTTTTTTGTCTGCAGTAAAATGCCGTCGGTTCAGCTCTTCCACCGTTAAATATCCTAATCCAGCGAAAATAACCAGTATAAGCATTTAATCCGATGAGAAAAATGGAAAGTTAATGAGAAGCACTGCACCCCAAACAAAAGTAAGTACTATTCTCTTTCACTGATATTGTGATTTGTAGCTGCATCTTGGATGCATTACCGTTAAGAGTATTCTGAAAAAATTTCAAATTTTAACGGCTACATTCTAAAGTACGTGAAAATGACGGAAAAAAAAAAAAAAAAAGACTAGTCTACAGCACAGTCTACCGCTGTTTGGGTGTGGAAACTAACAAGTGGTGTAAATGTAAAAAAAACATCAGTGCAGGCCCCACTGTCTCTTATAAAGGGGGACCACCCGACCGTTGCTGCAATAATAGACGTAAGCAAAGTAGCAAACACGTTCAAAAAACGTCGTCGGGGGGCACTGATAAAATCACCCCGTACAGATGTCGCATTCATTCGTCAATAGCCAGGCTTCACACTGTGTCTTCATTAAGGACACGCATACCAATACACTCCCTTTAAGGTGACGCCATGATTACCCCTGCGGAGGCTACCTACCGGAGTGGTCAGAGTCCGAAGCTGTCGAGCTTCGACACACTAAAAACTGAAAAACTGAAACCGCGCGCAGAGGCAGAGGCTGGTCGTACTGATCAGGTAAACTGCCGCTTCGATCTTACTTTAAATGACTCTGCAGTTTTTGCGCAGAATCGCAGGCCGATGCTTTGAATTTGGTCACAGCTCTGCCTAAGGTGGCTGGCTCTGTTTGAATCCAGGCTTTGAATGCGGAACACCTGGGCCCCTCCAAAAGTAAACGCTTTCAAAAGAAAATTTTACTACTGGCTCGGCCAGCACAATCAACATTATCATCGTTTGACTGCATGCAATGAGAATAGGTGAAAACCTTTTTTCTTTTCTTTTCTTTTTTTCCCTCAGTTCAACTTCAACCCCGGTGGAAATTTTGGGGACGGTGGAATTCGTCTCTTCTGACGCGTTTTGTAATTTGGATTTGAGTTCCACTCCACAACAACCGCTTTATGTTATCCCAACTTGCAAACAAAAGGGCGCAAGCTTGAGCCATCTTTAGAACACGTTTGGGAAATGTATAGAAATAAAATATTAATGAATAATAGTAAAATAATTTATTAATAATAATAAAATAATTTGAATTAAATATTTTTTTATTGAATCTTAAAAAATGAGAGAGAAAATATTAAATAAAAATATTAAAAAATAAAAAATATTTTATATTTGATTAATGTTTGAGAATGAAATTATAAGAAGTTTTGAGATTCCAATGATAATTTCTAATCCCATCTAACTTCTCAAACAATCCCCTTTACTTACCATTATTCGATGTCATGTATTTTCACTCCTATGTCACATTAATCAATATCATTAGAAATAATAAATAAATAACGATGAGTAATTATACCCCAACGCCCAAATTCGGATTATCATAATTCATCATTGATTCAAGAAAGTTCTAGAAATTGAGGAAATTGTCCAAAAGAAAATATTAGTTTGGAGAAGAAATTACATTACTAGCTAGCTAGGTTCACCAACAAGGTATTCCACATCTTCACACGTTTATATGAATAAAGAATAATGTACATATATAGTTACCTATATTGTTACCTATATTGTCCATATTCCTCCTACCAAATCCTCCAATTCCACACCTCATATCTCTTCTGTTCAGATGGTGTTTTATCCCAATAATGTGCATCTTTATCTTTTAAAGAGTAATGCTATTTTTTATTTTTTATTCCTAATCAAGCAAACTAAAATTAATGGTGCATTTAGGTTGTTTCCTACATTAAACATTAAATGGATATAGAATATAATTCAAAATTTGCTTAACAACATTTTTTTTATTACTATTCATCCAAATTTACTCTCAGTTTAGATATTTGAAATATCTCGATATATATGTGAACAATAGTTAAATAATTTAAATTGAGATGTTTTATTCGATTTTAGAAAATGAGAGCAAAAAAAATTTAAATAGAAATATTATAAGGTTCAAAAATTATTAAAATTTTAATATTATTTAATTCATTTTTGTTTTGAAATTTGAACAAGTTGTATTATTTTTTATATTTTGTTTGGGAGTTTCTGAAAATTGTAATGATTTAGTAATTATTAGATGAAAAAGTTAAAGATTTGAAATTGAAAATTATTTTATATTTGAATAATGTTTGGAAATGAAATACTTGAAAATATCTAAAAATACTTGAAAATAGTTGTGTTGCGGAAAACGACTAGAGAGTTAAAACCTATGTTCTCAACTTTTATTACATTTATTTTAAATTGAGCAGTGCTACTCTGCCGCTTGAGTAGCACCACTCCATTTAACCACTAGGCCAATTGGCTTTTTCTTTTGTATTCATATTTTTATATCATTTTAAAACATTTTTGAAAAATATAAAAAAATATATTAATACACTAATAGTCACTTTCTTAACTATTAAGTAAAAAAAAATTAAAATACATAAGGTGTCAAAATGAGGGCAAGTTGAGTGTGTAAAATAACATTTTTCTTTTAAATTTCTTTGTTACTTTTATTTAAACATTTTCTCCTTCTATATCAAAACAAAGTTCTTCCATTGACGTGTCTTCGTTTGGTTCTCTTATCATTTCGACACTTTTTTCCTTTCCTTTTTCGCTATCTTAAACGTTTACTACGTCTTTTTGCAAGGGTATTTACTTCTATTATTTTAAACGTTATTAATATGATAAATGATATATATAAATTTTTAATATTCAAGTCTCACGCAACTCTTTCATAAAAAATATACTCCACCAAATGTGAAAATTTTATTTATTTATTTAATAGAACCCACATTTTTACAAAAAAATTATATAAAATTTAAACCTACCATTACTTTTTTAATTTATCTAGTGGTTGACGATGTTCCTAGTTTAGCTTCCTGAGAAAACTTTGGGCCTTTTGAAAGCAACCGCTCTATAAAATTGGAACAATAGTACCCTTTCATCCCCCACAGCCCACTTAAAAGTCTTAGGGCTACTTTGGGTAGTACGATTTATTATTTTATTATTATTTTTTACATATTTTTAATATTAATTTTTTTTTTTTTACTATTATTCACATAATATCTGACATTACCTTGCTATCTAATCGCAACTTTAAACTAATAGTGTTAAGAGTTCATTTATGAAAAACAAAAAAGAGCACTGTGGGAGCAATTTGTTTTCTCCAGCCGCAAAAATGATCAGTGTTGGCAGTTTCGCAAGCTTTCTCCATAGCTTTTTCCTAGCCCGATCTGAAACTCAAGAAACTGGATAGAAACTGAATTCCGGTTCCAGCCCTGAACAAATCCGGGCAAGAACTCAGGTAGCAAAACCCGGGACACCCAAGGTTTACAATCCAGTTTTTTTTTTTTTTTTTTTGGGGGTGCATTTCTTTGTGGGGCATTGTAGGCTTGGCCTGCCAATTAGGTCTCCAAAAAAATTTATAAACAATGTAAAAGAAAAAAAAGAAGATAAATGTTCTTAATATGTATATATTAATGTTTTTGAGGTGTATACAGGGAACTAGAGAGATTATTCCAAATAAAGTAGATAAATGTTTGTGAGGTGTATACAGGAAGATAGAGAGATTATTCATCTGAATTACCGAAAACCTGCAAGCAAATCTGCTGAGAAAAAAGGGAAAGCTTTTCTTCCGGTAGGCAGTAAAGTGTCTTTTAAAAAAAATAAAATAGGAGTAAAAGTGCGTATGCCGGGAAGTGTAAAATAGGCGGTAGAAGGCAAGGTATAGACCCTTAATTAAAAAAAAAAAAGTTTCAACCTAGAACCCAGAAACCCAATCCGGGCTAATGCAGTCCCGATCCCGACCCGAGTTTTAAACCCAGTTCCAATTCAGATATACCCGAATTCTCGGAATGTAACGTGGATGAACAGTCCTAGCCATTAGTACTCATTAACTTTGAGGGAGAGAACAAAAAACAGAGGGATGTGCTCATGTCTGATGGCCATCACACCACCACCTTAAGTGTCCCGTCCACGCACAATATCTTGTTTTAAAGCCAGGTAGGCATTACTGCCTGGTCAAGCTAACCGTGGTACGCAGCCTTCTCTTTATTACAAAAAGGAATGGAAAGTTCGTTGAAAAGCAAAAAGAAAACTCTTCATGTAGTGTTACGAGAATAGGGAATTTGAGAGATCCTTGCTCTCCATTTTGGAAGAATCCTCTTTTTTTTTTTTTTTTTTTTT